>CAUYPK010056810.1:0-27556 GCA_963574355.1 Loris lydekkerianus | reverse complement strand
CCAATGTACTCAGCCCTACTATGAAGCTAAACTATAGCTTTCACATGAAGGCTATAACCCAACTATACCACAAGACTATGAGGAAAGGACCAAGGAAGGGGAAGGGTGGGGGGAGGTTTGGGTGGAGGGAAGGTGATGGGTCGGGCCACATCTATGGTGCATATTTTTATCTATAATTAAAAAAAAAGAAAAAAAAATTAAAAAAAAATAAGAAACTAAAAAGGCGAGTAGGAATAAAAGACAATGGAAGTATTAGAAGATAAAGAGCAACAGTTCTCAACCTGTGGGTCACCACCCCTTTCACAGGGGTTGCCTAAGACATCCTGCATATCAGATATTTAAGTTATGATTCATAACAGTAGCAAAATTACAGTTATGAAGTAGCAATGAAAATAATTTTATGGTTGGGGGTCACCACAACATGAGGAACTGTATTAAAGGGTCTCGGCATTAAGAAGGTTGAGAACCACTGATAAAAGCAAAAAAGTAAAAAAATCAAGTCAGAGCACTGCTTGCCAAACACAAAGCTGATAGGCCATCTAGAACTACTTTTTTAGATCTGATTAAAGATCATACCTTTTTCTTGTCCAGTTATCATCACTACCACAATTTTCTATTCCACATTATGATTACATAACAAAGAATCTCCTGTGAGTGCAAATCCCCTCAATATATTAACTAGAGATATTATTCATTAAAGGAAAAACTAAAACAGAGGTGTAAGAGGAGAGTTAATTCTAACAGCCTTTTGATTAAACATATTAGCTCTTTACTAGAAATATGTTTGTTGTATAATGAGATATTTGAAAGACTTTTCTTATATTGAATGCTGTTGTATGGATAAAAAAAAATTTTTTTAAGACAAAGTCTATGTTGCCCTCAGTAGAGGTGCTGTGTCCTCACAGCTCACAGTAACCTCAAACTATTGGGCTTAAACAATTCTCTTGCCTCAGCCTCCCAAGTAGCTGGGACTACAGGTACCCACCACAACACCCACCTATTTTTTTATTTTTTTTTTTGTAGTTGTCATTGTTGTTTTGACAGGTCCATGCTGCATTCAAACCTGCCAAACCATATATATGTGGCTGCCACCCTAGCCACTGAGGTACAGGCGCCAAGCCAATATGAGGATTTTGATATGATTTTAAAATACCTAGTCAGGTTGGAGTAAACAAAGCATTATCCTGTTTTAAACGTTGGCTATATTCCATTGCAATTAGGGAAGAAAAGGTGATCAAGGGTATCCATATAGGGTCAGAAGAGATCAAACTTTCGCTCTTCACAGGTGATATGATTGCATATCTAAAAAACACCAGGAATTCTACTACAAAACTCTTACAAGTGATCAAGAAATACAGCAGCGTCTCAGGTTACAAAATCAACATTCATAAATTGGTAGCCTTTATATATACCAACAATAGTCAAGCTGAAAAAAAAGTTAAGGACTCTATTACATTCACAGTAGTGCCAAAGAAGATGAAATATTTGGGAGTTTACCTAACAAAGGACATGAAAAATCTCTATAAAGAGAACTATGAAACTCTAAGAAAAGAAATAGCTGAAAATATTAACATATGGAAAACCATACCATGCTCATGGCTGGGAAGAATCAATGTTGTTAAAATGTCCATACTACCCAAAGCAATATACAATTTTAATGCAATTCCTATATGAAATCAGTAAAATTTCAATTCTTTTGATTTTTTTCAGTTTCTTTTTTGTTCTAGGATATTATCAATTTTGGAGAATGTTCCATGGACCAAACAGAAGTACATGTATTCCTTAGCTTTGGGATGGAACATTCTGTATATGTCTTTAAATCACAGTTGTTCTGGGGTCACATTTAAGTCCCTTGTATCTTTGTTTAGCTTCTGTTTAGAGGATCTGTCCAGTTCTGTAAGATGAGTATTGAAGTTCTCTGTTACTGTGGTGTTATGAAATATCATATTGCTCAGACTAATTAAGGTCTATTTCAGGAATCTGGGAGCATTTAAGTTGGATGCATAAATATTTAGAATTGAAGTGTCTTCTTGTTGTAATTATTTTTTTGACAATATAAAATGTCTGTGTTTGTCTTTTTTGACTTTAGTTGCTTTAAATCTACTTGCATATGAAAATAAGATTTCCACCCCTCTTTTCTTCTGAATTATATTTGTCTGTAAATTTGTCTTTCATCCCTTAACCCTGAGTTTTAATTTTAATAAATGTATCTACATTTGTTGTTTATTTTTATGACCATTTCCAGTTACCTTAAATACGTGTATGTGCCTGCAAGTGTGTGAATGTGTGTGTATTGTCACCAGTTTTAGTGGGGAGCGAATCAGCATACTGTCTTGCTACAATCTTTTCAGTTCTTTATCAAAATTAGTTAGATTTTTCTAACAAATAAAGATAGCTGAGTTTTTACTACCTATAGAAGTAAAACTTTATTCTTACTGTTATAAAGAGCTATACTCCCTGACTAGGAGTGTTATTGGATTATTTGTTTATAAATTCTAATAGTCTTTTTCTTTTTGTCTTATGTTGCTTGCTGAAAAGTCATATATTAGTAATCAAGCCTGTTCATTCCATTTCTCTAGAAACAAAATAAACAATTCTTTCTTAAGTTGCTCTCAAGCTTTATCTATCCCAGACCAAATCATATCAACAACCATATTAGAGAATAATTTTCCTTCCAGGATATACAAAAGTAGGCAGAGCTGGGTTGGTTTATAAAATTTATAGTAATTACTTTGGAAGATCAGAGAAAACTTTAGTGTAATACTAAGGTTTAGCACAAGTAAATAAGTGAGTGCTATAAGTCATTCCCCTGGGGTGGGAGGTGGACATTGAGGTGTCAATGTAACTTCTGCTGCAAACAATGAAATAATTACAGGATTGTTAATCTACATTAATTTTTTTAGGCACTTCATTCTCTTTACAAAAAATTAAAAAGCAATGGGGAGGGCTTGACCAATGATAATCATTTGCATTGCTCAGTTTGATCTATATAGGACTTAGAGCAACCTCAACTATTAACAGAACAAATTTCTAACTAGACTTTAAACTCAGATCAGTCTTTGGTGACTTTGTTTAATTCAACAGTGTAACTAAGAGATATTTGCGGGATACTTACATTGACCATTGAATTTTGTCCTCTATATTTCACCCTAGGAGGAGGTGGCTCAGATTGATTTCCTAACATGTAGTCAACCCACAATTTTGATGCATAAGATAAATGGACTATCAAAGATTTATTTTGATGCATAAGAGAAATGGACTATCAAAGATTTATTTACTTGAGTGAACAGAAAATTTGATAAATCTGGAAATGTGGATTTATATAGAATAAAATAGTGAGATAAATAAAATAATATAAATCCATTCCATTATGCAAGGTACTCTATTAAGTACCATATTTGTATTACACATTTAATACTAAAAATGAAGATTATTAAATTAAAGATAAATATATAATATATTAGTAATTAATAAGTGTAATAAAAATAAAGTAAAATAAGAAAATGGTTTTATTTATTTACTTATTCATTTATTTTTGTCAACCTGGATAGAGTGCTGTGGCATCATAGTTTGCACTAACATCAAACTCTTTGGATCAAACAATCCTCTTGCCTCAACATCACAAATAGTTGGGACTACAGTTGTGCACCACCATGTCTGGCTAAATTTCTATTTTTAGGAGAGATGGGGTCTCACCCTTGCTCCACCTTCTCTCCAACTCTAGAGGTTAAGCAATCCACCTACCTCAGCCTTCCAGAGTGGTGGGATTATAGACATTAGTCACCGAACTCGGCCAAGATAGTAGTTTTTGTACAAATGGTCAGAGAAGTATTCTCTGAATGTGGTATATGAATGGAAATCAAGATAATGCAAGCACAAAGTGGATTAAAATGTCTTGTAGACTATTATATGAAGTAAAGGAAACTGTATTTTGAGGCTATTGCTATGCAACACAAGCATTCATAGCTCACTGACTTAGTATAATTCATATTTGCTTAATTCATGAGTTCAGGGGTTTTGGGGTGATTCTTTTGGTCTAGAAAAACCATGAATGATATGGCATATCATCTATTTTAGCTGTCAGGTGGGTCTGGAGTTGACCAATTTTGGATCTCCTTGACTGGAATAAATCAGTTCTGCTTCACCTGATTTCTCATTCTTCAAAATGCTAGTTTATGACTGAGGTCCAAGGAAGAGAGAGATGCACTGAATGCCTCTTCAGGCTCAGATTCTTAATGGACCCCCCCCTTCATTTTTATTATATTCTTTGCCCTGGGAAAATGATGAGGTTAGCCCAAAGAACAAAGAAAGAGATTGTCTCTTGAGAGAGACAGAGAAGATGTCAGAAAATATAAAGTCCTGGTATTCAATTTGGATTTTATTACAAGTGATACAGGAAAGCATTGTCTGTTGAGAATAGAAAAAATTAATCTAATTTGATTAGCATTTTTTAGTTTGAATTTTTAAAATATATTTGAAGGATTTTAGGGCCCAGAGCAAAAACAATGAAACCACTCAGGCAGCAATTATATAGTGTCTGCAAGAGATTGGAGAAGATTAGTAGCAATGGATGATGCAAGGGAGAATTCATGCTGGGGATTTTCTGTTTTAGTGTGTAATAGAATTAGAAAACACTTGTTTCTAGTGCCTACCTCTGTTCATCATTTCTTCCTTCTTCAAATCTCTTTGTTTAATGGCTTCTGTAACAACACCCTTTTGGTTTGGTTTTCTTGTTCTTTTTGTTTCATTGCTCCTCTTTTTCAGTCAGTTTACTGGCTTCTACTCATCTAATCAACCTTATATGTTTAATTTCTTCAGCATATGACCAATATTATTTTCCACCTACAGATAGAATCCTTGGCGATATTAACATTGCCATTTTTATAACTTTCCTTTTCATCTCCTTTGTATTTACACTAACCCTGACATATCTTGTCAGGTTTCAGAAAATAAAATGAATTCCAATGACTATTTTATATCCTAATTTGGTTGACATGTAGGCTCATCAAATATAAACAAAACTAAATCACTTTTTCTCCCTGCAACCCTGTTTATTTTTCATGTATCCTGTCTAGCAACTTGATCAATGTGTCTACTTAAGCTAGAAATTTTAATGTAATAGTTAATCCCTTTGTCCTTCTTCTTCCAGTGCATGGGTAATCTATTATACTCCACATCCTTTTAATGCCATGCCACAAAATTTCTATAACCCATTCATTATTTTTTCATTCACACTTATTCCAATTAGAGTATATCCACCATAAGCAATCACCTGTAGTACAATACTTTTTCTTTAAAATTTTTTCCTTATTGCACTCTATTCTACACACTGTGATGAGGATAATTTTTATAATTATAAATTGCTTAAACGCTCATGTTTAACATGCTTGAATATAACCCTATTGTTTGAGAATAAATACCAAAATCTATGAGACAGCTGCCAAGTTTCAATGCAATCTATAGTTTCTCCCTTAGTCGTATGCCAAGCCATACTTCCCATTACTGTCTATTCTTTACATAATACCATTCTTCTTTTGAATTTGTATACATCTTCTGTATATCCCCCTTCAGATACTGTCATGGTTGTTGTCATATGTGAAATATTATTTTTATTGTTTCCCTATCTTATTAACCCCATAAAACACACAATTAATAAACTAAGTTCTATTAACTGATTCAATAAATATTTAACAAAAATTCAGTGCTAGATATTGTTAAATCCTGGCAATAGTAACTTCTCAAGTCATAGCCTAAACATTGTTTCTTCTAAGAATTCTCTGCTATTCTCCCCCCTTGGAACCCCTGAATAGATAAACTTTCCTTACTTTAATTTTCATGTGCCTTAGTTTTTGTTTATGATCCTTATCCTAAACCTCATTTCTTCCTCATAAGACTTTAAGCACCATAAAAGTCATCACCACTTCATTCTCAATGAGATAATATGTAGTCATAAAAGAAATTTAAGTGATTAAATAACCATAATAACATAAGGTATTGGAGAGAAGGTAATAATTATTTTATGATCTATCAATTTATTATCCAAGAAACAGAAAATTATCTTATTTGATTTTTTATAGCTTTCAGATTATTCAGGCCACTTTTGTTTTCC
Source organism: Loris lydekkerianus (assembly GCA_963574355.1). Lineage (NCBI taxonomy): Eukaryota > Metazoa > Chordata > Mammalia > Primates > Lorisidae > Loris > Loris lydekkerianus. The sequence continues at coordinate 21,447 of CAUYPK010056810.1, read as the reverse complement.
TGTTTAAAGAACAGATCATTATTTGACAAGGGAACATTATTAGTTTCAAAAAAATTCAGTCAATGATAATTTCAGATGCTTAAAATAGGTGAAATAAGTGTGTGTGTGCTTTGTAGAAACAGATAAATCAAAACTACTTAAAACTAATTTATGTCAATTTTCCTGCTACTATGACCCCAAATTATAAATATTATATGTATTTATAACAATAAGTTTGAATAAAATGCTAATAAATAAAAATCAATACAGCAATTTTATTTCTTATTTATTTATTTAAATAGATTTAGGAGGTACAAATGATTTTCTGCTACACAAATGAAATGATAATAAAAATTGATTAGCTAAGGAAATAGAGAAGATTCAAACAAAATCAGAAATTAAAAGGACACATTACAACTGACATAATAGAAATAAAAATTATAAGATACTACTATGCACAATCAGACACCAGTAATCATAGAACTTAAAAGAAATGGATAAATTCCTAGAAACAAACAATTTGTATTTTATCAGAATAGGTAATCTGAACATATAATAATGATTAAAGAGATTTAATCAGTAATCAATTACCTCCCAAAAAAGAAAAGCCTGAGACCAGATGACTTCATTGATGAATTATAACAAACATTTATTTTTGTTGGAAGTTTTTATTTATTTATTGTTATTTTCTCTACCATTTCATTGGAAAGAATTTTCTAAGCAGAATGACAGAACTTAGAGAAATATATGGCTTTGATAAGGTCAGCTTTTGCTGAATTTTGTTATTATCTTTTAATAGGTGTTATTTGGAAAATATATTCAATGGTTATAAGTTAAGAAATGTGGGGTTAAATGTAGTTTATATGAATTTTAATGTGCATATTGTAAAAAGAATATTGTTTTAGTGTTTTCTAAACTTATTTACCATGGAAATTTGTTTTGTGAAAAGTACTTTAAGGAACATATTTTGAGAATGTGCAATATTTTGCTAAATGCTATTATGTGTTTATAGTATAAAATAATCCCAAAGTATACACATTTAAGAGATTAAGAATCCCAGAATATAATTTGTAAAATACTCAGGAGCCTCAAGAATTAGTTAGCAAATAGATAAGAATTATTTTTTCTTGGCTCGGTGCCTGTAGCACAGTAGTTATGGTGTCAACCACATACACTGAGGGGGGTGGGTTCGAACATGGCCAGGGTCAGCTAAACAACTGCAACAAAATAATAGCCAGGCATTGTGGCAGGTGCCTGCAGTCCCTGCTACTTGGGAGGCTGAGGCAAGAGAATTGCTTAAGCCCAAGAATTTGAGGTTGCTGTGATCTGTGACACTACCAAGGGCAACAAAGTGAAACTTTGTCTGAAAAAAAAAAAAAAAAAAAGATTTATTCTAAAATTAAAAAGACTTTTAAAGGTTACTTCTTTAATACCAGTTTCCTCACTTTTAAAGTTCTATATGTATTTATTTTTATATCTAAAATGAATTTTCTCAAATAAATAATAGGTATTATTAAATAAGAGTAATGCAAATTAGTTTTCACATTTTGAGGCTTTTCAGTTTATTAAATTAATGAACATTAATTTCATCATTTCCAATTAACCTTCTCTTATCCCCAAAGTCCTATAGAGTTCCCAGTTGTCACTAAACATTAATCTTCACCTTGAATGATACTTTTGATAACATGCCATCCTCTGTGATGGTGATTAGTTGAAAAGGGGCATCTCATTAAGAAGTTGAATACAATAGTTATCTGTCATCTGGCAAAAAAATTATATCCTCACATCATAGAACAAAATTGCAATCTCACTGATACCAGGTACTCCATTTTGCTTCTAGTCATTAGATATCAAACCATTCTTGCATAGAGAAAAAGTACTTTCCCTTTAATGCCTGAGTCATCTATCCACAAAATTAAAATAAGTATGGGGTAGCATCACATTAGAGATTGAACCCTTAATCTAAGATTTCCTTCAAAGATAAATTATAAGGCACAGTGTAGTCATAAATATCAAACCTGAATTAAAAATAATTAATAATCTAATTTTTAAGAAGTAATAGTTAAACATTACATACAGATATAAAAATCTTCTTTATATAAAAAATTCATCATTTTTATTCTGTGATAGAATGCTGTGTATTGATGCCTAATTATCTTTTTTTAAAAGGTAAATGTGATAATAGTGGTACAGTAACAAACATCAATGAAAATGTGGTTCATTAAATGTGATCACTATAGTCATTACCTCCTAAAAAAATACTCCTTGAGAATTACAATGATTGTTCAAATTTAAATTAGATTATCATATTAGGTTATAAATTATGTAATTGATAAATTATTTTATTTAACATATCTTTGTTTCAAAATCTTACTAAAAATAACATTTTTCTTTTTTCTTTTTTGTAGTTTTTGGCCAAGGCTGGGTTTGAACCCACCACCTACGTCATATGGGGCCGGTGCCCTACTCCTTTGAGCCACAGGTGCCACCCCATTTTTCTATTTTTTAATAAGGTAAATCCCTAATGATTAGTCAACTGTCCTTTTTTTAACAGAAATATGAAGCATCGTTTCAACTCTTTTGCATCTGCTAAGTCCATACAGGCAAAAAGTTTTTATAAAGATGTGCAATGTCTAAGTAGCATGTTAAAAATATTTCAGACTTATTGTTCAACTAGTAAATCAGAAAATAATTATTCCTCCACATTTTCTCGTGGAAAAAGTGAAAATGGAGCCGAGCACAGTGGCTCACGCCAGTAATCCCAACACTCTGGGAGGCTGAGCTGGGTGGACTGCCTGAGCTCACAGGTTCAAGACCAGCCTGAGCCAGAGCGAGACCTCATCTCTAAAAATAGATGGGCATTATGGAGGGCACCTATAGTCCCAGATACTTGGAGGCTGAGGCAAGAGAATTGCTTGAGCCCAGGAGTTTGATGTTGCAATGAGATATGATACCGCAGGACTCTACCAAGGGTGACAAAATGAGACTCTGTCTCAAAAAATTAAAAATGGTGACATTGCAAAAACATTATTTAGTCTCTCTCAATTAATACTTAAATATTTTGATACAGGGAAAAATTATAACACTGTGTGTTGAAGAAATGTGTGCCCGATATTTACTGAAGATGAATTAATGAAAGAAATTATTTAAGAATCTAAGATAATCATATAATCAAGATAATTAAAAAATGTTTATCTGTTTTGTTCCAATTCACAAGGCAGATATATTTAAAAGATGTAAAAAATACATGTGGCAATACAGTATATACATGTGTTGACATGTATGAATGTTTATTTAACCATCAGTAGAAAATATGTTCTTTCCTTTTTCTTTTTCCAATCAAAGTGAAAATCTAGTCAAAAACATAATTTATCTCCTAAATTTTGGCAAACTACATCCAAATATTCAAACAATCCATTTACAAAGTAGTCATGGCAATCAGTCCACCCATAGCCAGTGAAAAAACAACAGAACATACGATTTGTTTGGAATATGAAATATTTTACTTTAGAAATAAGTTACTTAGCTTCTCTGAAGCTTAGTTGTCTTATCTGTAAAATGCATGTCTAGAGTGACCAATCAGAGTTCATGTTTTCTTAAAAGCATTTAGCATGGGCTTAGAAAAGACAGCAATATGTGTAAGCATGAACTTTAGAGCTGGATTTCTGTTTGACTTCACCTTTGTCGATTAGAAACTATGTGACTTAGGCCCAGTTACTCCCTGTGTCTCAATATTCTGATCTGGGTAACAGTGATAATATTTGTACATATGATGTAGGATGATTTTACATACTCAATGTTATTATATGTAAAGTTTTCAGAAGTAGGCTTAGCAAATGCCAAAATATGTGTGTGCTCTTTTTTTTTTTTTTATTAATAGTGGTTGTATTCTATCATTATGTAAGAAGTGATTGTCAGTTTTTAAAAGCCTGTAAGTACTAATGGAGTTCAAATTATAAGATTAAGAAATTTCATGTATTTATTTTTCTTTTCAAATACTGTACTCTGTCATTTAACATGAAGGTGCTCTAAAGAGGTATGTGTGTGTCTGTGTTGAGAGAGTGAGAGAAAGAAAAGAAAGAGAGGAGAGATTAATTGAAGTTATCTGATGTTTCTTCCAGAGCAAAATTAATCAAAATATGTTGATTAGTCTTGAGGTTGGAAAAAAATGAAGAAACAAAAATTTGTCAAATCTTTCTTAAATTTATTGTTAAATTAAGAACTGAACATCCTTCCATTGTGAAATAGATCTTTAGTTAATTTTCAGTAAGGGTGGGAATAAATAAAAAAGAGAGACTTCTGATTAGTATTAACTGCCGAACTTAGAGCTTCATATATGATTATGTTCATGAGGAGTTTCTTAAAGCTGGAAAACTTCTAGTTTCAATATGTCAGAGATAAAGTAGAATTGATTTTTTTTTTTTTTTTTGCTCAGAATCCACCTCAGAACAACAAAGAGAAATATAACCAGGGAATAAATTGCCATTTTCCACAAAAATAAGCAGCTTCTGTACTTCCAGAAAGAAATAGGAGGGGAAAAAAATTGCTAAATACAGTGAAGACCAAGCAGAGAAGAGAAAAGGTGTTTAGAAAAGATGATTGCAGTGCAGATTCAGAAAAAGACAGTGTTTTTTTTTTTTTTTTTTTAAGGTACTAGTCTTTTGTTTATAACAACAAAAAGAGGAACTCACCGGCTGGCAACATATATTCCTTTTGATTTTGGTTTAATAGCAAAGTTGAACAAAGAACCATGAAGAGAGATAACCTTGATAGCTAATAATGAGTAGGTAAGTTGTTGCTTCAGAGAGAAATTTGAATCAATATACCTTCTATAAATCTAACATTTAAATACAGAGTCATTATAGTATCATTTATAATAGAAAATAAATTGGAAACACAAAAACCTTCAAAAGAGGATAAGATAAATGATTTTGATACATCATAGCATTAATATTCTACTTAGTTATTAAGAGAGAAAAACTATGTAAATAATGATATTAAATAATACCTTAAATAAATATAGGGCCAAATGAATGGCAATGGCTAATTATCCTTTTTGAAATCACAATATTGAAAATGACAAAAATTATGATAAATGTTAAACTTAGGAGACATCTAAGCTGAAAACATTGCACTGAGGCAGGACAGCGAAATTCAGTGAGGACCAAGCAGGAAGAGATTGAGACAGGATGTGAGGGAAGGAATATATGTTGATCTGGAGGTCTCTGACAAATAGCATAGCATATGAATTCTAAAAAAGGGCAAATGAACTCTTTTTTTTACAGATGTAGGATCAAGAGGCCTGTGTATAAAGTGGGAATTTCTGTAGAAAGAATAGGTAATAAAAGGAAGTGCAAAAGACAGAAAATAAAGATAGATAGGCAGTCTTTTAGCAAAGCATGCCCAATGTGAAGGACAGACTGCATTTTGGAAAGCCTATAAGTTTTTAATCTCCATATAGCAGGAAGATGGAAAAATAACTTGGGTATTAATAAAAGTGATTGTGAATCACAGGTAAATTACTTGTTGCTTGTGGTCAAAGAAGAGCCAGTCTCATTTAAAGTCAGTTATTTATTAAAAAAATCAAAATTTCAAAAAGAAGCAAATGGATTGGAGTAAAAACAAGACAAATAAAAATGTAAAGTCTCCAAATGTTTTTATGAAGCTGGCAAAAATTATTAATAAAAATTTCACATGAATATAATAAAAGGAAAAATGTGCATTAATTATCTCACAGCTTCTGTGGGTCACGTATTCAGCAGCAGCTTAGCTGAGTGGTTCTGGCTTGGGTCTCTCATAAGGCTCTCATCATTATGTCTCTCACAGGGTAGTCTTTTGGGGACTTGATAGGAGCTGAGGATCCACTTCCCTGTTCATTCAGGGGCTAACATCAGGATGTCTTACTTCCTTGCCATCCGGCTGCTTCACAGGGCTGCTTACAAGTTGGAGGCTTACTCCTCCCAGAGTGAGTGATGAGGAGGGGGAAAGAGAGGGAAAGGGAGAATTGTTGTGAACTAATCTTTAACGTTGCACACTATCACTTCCACATTATTCTATTTGTTAAAGGCAAGTCACTAAGTTCAGACCACAGTAAAAAGGAGCGCGATTAGGGTCCACCTCTTGAAGGAAGAAGTGTCAAAAATTGTTGAACATATTTACAAAATAAGCACATTACCTACTTTAAATATACACTCAAAGACCTGATGTAAGAGCCAGGGAAAAAGAACAAGATGGCAGTGGTTGAAAAAAAATTAAGAGAAAAATTTTATAATGGAAATAAAATCTAACCTAAAAAAAAAAAAAGAGAAGGCTGGACACTAATAAAATATAATAAGAATCCAGAGAAGAATTAAGTTAGAAAATTGAGCAAAAGAAATGAAAATTATTAGATATTTTATAAGATTAAAGAGGGATTTTTTTATTAGAAATGTTTATAATTGGCTCACCCTATGCAAATTGTAGGCTTCATTAATCTGTAACTAAAATGCAGATGTGGGCCTGTTACTTTCTATAAATGAAATGTGAACCAAACTGATACAGTCCCTTCTGGGCAGAAGTCTTAGATACCAAGGTGTGGTCTGCCATGATCTCTCTTCTCTTGCTATTATCAACATCTCTATCAGACGGGGTTCTTGAATGTCCATGTTGACAAAACAACTCTTGATACTATGCAGTGAATGAAATAAACCTGGATGTCTTCAGCTCTTGAAATCTGTGAGTTAGTTTGTTAGTTACTGCAACATTGGCAAGCTTATTCTGAAGGATATTTTTATAACTATTAAAGAAAAAAATTCTATGCAGTCACTAGTGCTCTGAAGAAAAGAATGAAACAAAATTAAAAAGGAAAGAAAGGAGTCAGGGGGTGGAAGCAGAGGGGAAGGAGGGAAAGAAGGATAAAGGAAGCAGAGAAGCCATGTGGGCAATATATAAAAAAAAAAAAAAAATGTAAAATGCAAGGAAAATTTGGCTAAATATAGAATGGTCATCCTGCATCTTAGTGAACATAGGTAGAGAATATTCTTCATTAATGTGAAGAATAATAAATGGTTCAATCTCTAAATATTAAACAAACTCATTTTGGAAATACAGAACAGAATTTCTTAAAAGGGGTATACTAAGTTCACTTCCTTTAGGATAATTCTAGTTCATGGTGATGTTTTGTTTTGTTTTCTCTAAAGAGAAAAGAAAGAAAATGGTGAGGCATTTTTTTGAGGAAGATAGGTAAAAAAAATTATGTTTGTAAGAGGAAAAATATTAAGATGATAATGGGAAAATATATTAGTGAAATTTTAATTAGAAAGAGAAAGAAAAATGTGGGAGCCATAATCCTTATTGGGCAAAACATTTCAAATCTAGGGTGCAAGTGAAAGTTGTTAAGGTGAAGGAATACAGGAAACAGTAACAGAGCACAACACGTAACTCTATATACTGGCAGGTGGGTAGGATGAGGAAGGGGTGTATGGAAATTCTCTTCTCATTGCTCCAATTTTTCCATTAAAAAGGAAAAAAAAAACCTTGCAAGACTGAGGATTAAAGAGAAATTATGAAGTGGCCATAAGGAAAGTGGGAAATTGAGTGTATTTGACAAATATAGTCTAATTGGTGAATACACTTAAAATCCAATATGTGGCAATATTCTGAGCCCATTTGACATTTATTTTGGTTGTTTCTGGATTATCTTCTATGTACATAGAGTGTCTGTTTACATCTTTGGTAGACACTTTCAGTTTTGCCTTTTTAAGGTCCACATTCTATCCTTCTCCACCTTTCTCTCCACTCTACTGTTTTCCCCAGAAAGGTGGCCAGGACAGGTTCCCACATAAATGCCTTTACCCTGATATTTGTGGTCTACACTCAACATTGGGAAGCATAGCCAGGAACTTGAAGAGGGAAATTTATTTTACAGGTCTCCCTGTGGCATGTCTTGGAGGTTTGGTGCAATCTTCTGCCAGAATCCACAGAACATAGTTGGTGGCTGTTTTTTCATATGCATGTATATATGTGTATATATATGAATATATATACATACTTCACTGCTGAATATCACTGTAGTCACATTTGAAATACTCCTTTTAGGAAGCTATGCACCAACAGTGCCTAGTCCACTCATTAAAGTAATTCTGAAACACTATTTCTGGAATCATACAGCACACAAAACACACAACAATAATGAATGCCATTCAGCTAGGAACTGGCTGTGAGACAATGATATACCAAGGTTATGAAACCTTACCAAGTTGTTTGTATAGTGCTGAAAATGTAACAACACAGTGACAAGTTTGTGAACTTAATTGTTAACATTTGTACAATTTTTTTTTTTTTTTTTTTTTCCAGAAAAAGAGTTGGAAGATTACTTTGAAGGGTGCACTGGGCACTGAATGGGTGCATAGCTTCCCAAGGGGGTGCTTCAAAGGTGATTGTGGTGATATTCAGCAGTGAGGTATATAGCACCTTTTCAAGGATGAATTGGCAAACGTATTGTAAGACATCCATATATAAACACACACGTATATGTATATGTATATGTACACGTACGCATGTATGTGTGTATATGTGTGTGTGTGTGGGGGGTGTGTTTTCATTTTTCTCCTGTATAACTGTTCTTACCTCTCCTTTTCAATCCTAGGAATTCTAATAGTGTCTCCACTATTACTAGTCTTAGAGTCCTGCAACAAACTTTGCTTTTCCTAAACACTGTCCACAAATTTGTAAACACTCTATCAGAAAGTCTTTTATTACCTCATTTAAGAGTTTTATCTCTTCATTTCAGAGACTCTTCTTGATGCCGTATTGACTCATTTTTCTTTTGAACTTCTCATTTTTCTTGTTTATTTATAGAAATTCTTATAATTTAGACATTGTTTTTATTTTATTTTATTTTATTTTATTTTATTTTATTTTATTTTATTTTATTTTATTTTATTTTATTTTATTTTATTTTATTTTATTTTATTTTAGAGACAGAGTCTCACTTTGTCACCCTAGGTAGAGTGCCATGGTGTCACAGCTCACAGCAACCTCCAGCTCTTGGGCTAGGGTGATTCTCTTGTCTTAGCCTCCCAAGTTGCTGTGACTACAGGCACCCGCCACAATGTCCGGGTATTTTTGTTTCAGTTGCCACTGCTGTTTTAGTTGGCCAGAGTCAGTTTTGAACTCACCACCCTTGGTACATGGGGCCAGAGCCCTACTAAGCCATAGGTGCTGCCTGTGGAGACATTTTAGTCTCCTGTTTTCTGCTAAGGTTGTCTATAGATTTTTTTCTTCACTGAAAAGAAATGTATATTTTCATAAAATAAATTTCTATATTTTTACCTGTGGTTATACCTTTTCTCTTATATTTAAAATATCTCATTGTCCTGCCCTCATAGTAAAAAAAAAAAAAAAAAAAAAAATTAAATTTTTCTTTTAATGTTATAGTTTTACTTTCAATTTTAGGTCCTGATCTATTTTCTGGCCAGTTTAGCATGTAATATTAAGTAGCAATCATTTATATTTCATTATGTATTTCATTTTCCTAACACAATCTACTAAAGAATCCACCCTTCTTCCCTATCATGTTGCCCTGTTTAATTTTAACTAATTATCATATAAATGAGTTTCTCTCTAAAATTTGTATTTTATGTAATTGTTTTCTAATGGTTTGTTCTGGTTTTCAATAAAATATTTAGATTTTATTGAAAATAAAATTTTCAATTTTATTGAATATCATGTACTCTTTAAAAGGCTGACTTTAAATTTTTGCACTTCTTTTTCAGTATTGACTGAATTATAAACCTTTATTTTTAGATAGAAATATTAAAATAGTAATTATGCTTTTAGTAAAATATTCTTGGATTTACATTGACTTTATAAAATCATTTGAAAAGAATTGACATATTTTAATATTCTTCCCAACCAAGATCCTGCACTGTTCTCTATTCATACTTTTAACATCATTGGCTAGAATTTTTACATTTTCTCTGTAGAGGTCCTATGCCTTCTCTGGCATCTTAATTCTTGATAATTTATATATTTATCTTGTTAATATGAAAGATGCATTACTTATAATTATGTTTATTGTTGATTATTACTGGTGTAGAAGAAAGCTATTAATTGTTGTAAGTTGAACTTGTACCACAGTCTCTATTTTAATTAGTTTTAAGTACTGTTGATTTTTCATGGAGAAGAAGAACTGCAAATAATGACAATGTTATTTCCTCCCCATCAGTTCCTGAAGCTCTTACACACTTTTTCTCCCCTATATCTTTGTGCATCCCATTCAGATTTATGTTAAGTGAAAATTTGGGGGTTCTCTGAATGTGCTTGTCTCATGATTGGTTAGGCTCTTGAGTTGTTCCAAATAGGTTTTATTTTTAAAGTGTGTGGCCTTTAAGAAGGGTGGCTGAGATAGCCACCCTGTAATTTAATTCACTTATGACTGAGTTGTTACCTGGCATATGAGAGTGTGGATAAAGGCAAAAAGCGACCCTAGATGGCTGTGGTGACTGACTTCTAGAAGAAGATGCTCCTTATTCTTCCTCTGAGCACACCTTTTATCTTTTCTGACCCTTGGTGCCTGATGAGACTTCTTGGGGGTCTCTTAAATGTCTTCATGGTAATATTTCTAAACACATATACTATAGAGTATTGTCTACAATGGAGTAACCCGTAACTCAAGAAACTCTGAGGAAAAATACACAAGAAAGAAGATACTGGAGAAGAATTAATGCTTCAGTTAGAGACCAAACTATTTCAACTTGATAGTGAAAGATACATAGCAAAAAACAGGGGAAAAATCTCCTTTTCCTGGGTGAATAAGTCTAGAGCAGTGACTTCCAACCAATGTGTCACACATTGGTGTGCTTTGAGAGGATCTTAGGCAGGGCTATGAAAATTGTTAAGGATGTTCAAATCACAGTTATATTCTTTTTTCTTTTTTTAATCTTTTTTTCCTGATCAGCATAATTTAAGTGTGCCATGGAAGTTCATAGGTTTAAGTGTTTTGAGATAGAAAAAGGTTGAAAAACAGTGGTCTAGAAGAGGAGGATCATGTTAGAGATCTTATCTTTTATCTTCGTTGATCATGATATGGACCTGTCTAAATACTCTGCTGTAACTGAGCTTTCCATAATGAGCTTTCCTTGAGTGTGATTGATATTTTTGATCTGAATGCTACTTGTGGAGGTGGTGTTGTTATTGGTTATAATAGCTGAAAAAGCCAATACAGCTACTGATACTTTGCTGAGGGGAGACTGCAGACATAGGTGCAAAAATATTCTATGTTTGTGACCTTGAAAACACTTAGTTAAAGGAAGGTATATTGGTTTCAACCTAATGGGGCTTCTACCTTCTTTTAAAATTATATACAAGGTACTTACAAAGCAGCCTCAGGAGTAAGCACGTCTACATGGCTGCAACAACCTGCATACAGCAGCATGCAGAGGGGGCCTTTGCAAATACTCTTAACTTCCATGTGTAATGAATATATGTATATTTGGGCCTTAGCAGTGGCCTTTGCAGTATCCCAAGGGTGGCATTGAGGTCAGTGTTTTTATGATCTGATTACAAATCTGTAGCCAAGTAGAAATTATCTCTCCAAATGCATGGACTCATTTAAGGTCATACTGGATCATAAATTTTAGATTGTAGACTCAAAAACTCTCTGAATTTAAAACTAAAGTTAGGACATAGAAAAAGATAGAGCATGGATATTGTAGTAGTTTGAACCAGAAAGACACTAGTTTTCTGTTATAACCCTATCTTCAAATTAGATAAAGCCCCAAATTAAATGACGATTTATAAAAAAGGCACTTTTCCTCCTAATAGGGATAAATAATATGAAGGTATTATGTTGGAAATGCTAAATGTATTCTACATTTGCATTATCCAGTGCTGTAATCACCAGCTATATGTAACTACCAAGCACTTGAAAAGTGATTAGAAAAGCAGAAAGCTGATTTTAAGTTTTGTTTATTTAAAAATATGCTCATTTGTTTTATATATTTAAATTAATTGGCATTTAAATGTTAACAGCCATGTGGCTAGTGGCTACTTTAGTACTAATCCAAGTACCTAATCAGCTGAAATAACTCTAAATATTTCATTCTTTCTACAGAGTTCATTAACTGAGTGTCACCATTTTATAAGCAATATATTCATTCTTATTTTATTTTCAGGTTCAAAGTTTAGTAGTTCTTTCTTATACTAATCAATGGGTTATTTAGTAATATATCACTGCATTTCTGATTCGTAATAATTTTATCTTTACAGTGTTATTTTCTTATTTTATAACATTCTTTTTAGATCATAAAATGCAACATAGGTCATGATTAGTTCAACTGTTAGTCTGAAAAACAGATGAGAGTTATTAAATAGTTGATCAGTAATCAGTGAAATGGTAAGGCATGTTCTGTTAGAAGGGAGAGTTTGGCACTATATTTATTGGACTGGGACAGGATGAAGTTGGAGAAATTAGAAAACTACTTCAGTTTTCATATCAGGAAAAACTAAGAGCATAATCCAAGAGTCTGAGCAGTGGTATTGAAGAGGGGATGGACGTAAATGATTTTCTGAAGATAAGAATCAGTATTAGTAACCATTTTGCTTTCTAAGAATTTACATCTAGAGACAAAATACTTTGGCCTATGAATATAGCATCGCAAATCTTTCAAGTGGAAGCAACTCTAGTTTCAAATTCTAAGGAGGTGAAAGTAATCACTAGATATGATTCCATTTCTTGCATTACTTACACAAACAACACTGCAATTATCATCAGTCTTTCTGAAAAGCAGACAGCTCTGAGCATCAAGGTATCTTTTAGGAAGCTTATTTATTTTAAGTTTGTTTTAAAATCCACTTCATTGCCTGTTAGATAGTAAAAGGAAATTTTGTCTGTCATAATAGAAAAGTCCAGAGATAAAACTAGATCAAGTAAGGTTTGATCCATCATCTCAAGTGTTTTCAACAAAGATGAACATAATCTTGGTCTTTTTGCTCTGTATTTTCTCTCAGCATAGAAGTTGTCCTTTGCATCCACTCACCAGATCTTCCTTTGTGGTTGCAAAATAGGTATACGTTCAGACTTTGTACCTTCAACAATAAAGCTTAGAAGATGCTTGCATCTATCTATGTAGTAACTGAGGAAAATATAAAGAACATTGCCTTTCATGAATCCATAGAAAATGCATTTTTATTAGCCAACACTAAAGCCTATTTTTGAATATATTATTTTGATCAAGGTCATGAAATAATCAAATTGTTTAAAACTTTAGTATTTACTTTTGGTGGGAGTGCAATTGACATAAATACATCCTTGAGACTAGGTAGTTAATAACAGTTATAAGAAAGCCAAATATTATTATTTTTAAAAGAAGATTAAAAACTTCTGAGTGTCAAAAACATTGTTACCTAGCCTAGGAACAGGTATATTTTAGAAAACTTTAGTAGAAGCATTTTCTTCAGAGTCTATATAGATGATATTCTTAAAGCTGTTGCTACATACCAAGTAATAACATATTGAAATGGATTTTCCTCTAAGTTTTCAACACACTAAAAATTCTCTCATTTTGTTTATTAGGACTTAACATTTTAAAGAACAAAAACATCAACAGAAAAGAAATGACTGACATAAAAGTAGCCAATATGTTTTTAGATTAGGAAATTAATTTTTATACTCCTTATAAATAAAACATGATAGATTAGCACAATAGGCAGCTTCCTTCTTCATTATTGACAATTGAATACATTTCAAGGGATTATGTGTGATTTTATATCCATGAAGCATTAGCTAAATGTTGCAGTAATTTGTGTGTCGTCTTAGAAAGATTAATTTAAATCAAGGTGTTGAGTTAAGAGGTCAATCCAAATTTAAATTAAAATGTTAAAGAAGACAAACTTCTATTATATTAATTTATCCCAATTATAATAGTTTCTGGTCTAATACCATCAATTCTGACCTTATATGTAATTGGAAAACCAAGTTTGGTTCACTTTTCTTCAACAATCCCAAAAGAGAATAAAGGTAATAATACAGTGAAATATCAAATATATATACACACATGTATATGCACACACATCACACACATACACACACCCATCATACACACATATATGTAGCATGTCTGTATCAATATGTGTGTATAAAATATATAAAGAGAAAGAGGGAGATAGAGCAAGTTTAGCTGTCCTCACTGAGAATATTGTTTTCATGTGATCCAGTGTTAATATGCATAATTTTTTTTCTTCTGTAGATTACTATTATTTCCCAAAATGAACAGAGAATCTTTAGAAATGTTAATGCTCATATAATGAACGAAGAATATCTGCACTAAAAATGAGATAAGAAGTATAGCATAGTATAGTATATAGTAACTTCTAAAATAGTAATTCTTGCTTACAAATAATAATAGTTCTTTGATAGTGACTATGGCAGTCACCAGGATCAGGTCTACCCATGCCATTATTAAAAATGTGAATGTACTCACCCCTACTATGAAACTAGTTTAGGGCTTTCACACAAAAGCTGTAACCCAGTTGCGACCTGAGAATGGGGGTAAGGGGGAGAGGGAGAGGAGGGAGTTGGGGGTGGTTAGAGGGAGGGGGACTGGTGGGATCACACCTGTGGTGCATCTTGCAAGGATATATGTGAAACTTAGTAAATGTAGAATGTAAATATCTTGGCACAACAACTAAAAAAATGCCAGGAAGGCTATGTAAACCGGTGTGATGAAAATGTGTCAAATGGTTTATGAAACTAGTGTATGATGCCCCATGATCATATCGATGTGCACAGCTATGATTTAATAATAAAATAAATAAATAAATAGTGAAAACGTCCACTTTGAATGCCTTTGTCTTTCACTCCTGCTTTTGAATATTCTCAGTTACTGTTTCTACCGTTTAAAAACATCCATTTATTTACAATTTCACGCATTAATTTACCATGTTGATTTAGTTTTTGCCTTATGGCAGGCCACGATGATATAATAGCTATGCTTTCAACTTCAAGTAGTCTTCTCTTCTAAAATAACTTGTATAATAAGTTAAAAAGGCTATTATAAATAAATAATGCTTATTTTGCTTGAACAAACAATGTAGTTAGTTCTGCATGTGCAAGAATGTACGTTAAAAAGAGAAAACTAATTCAGATTTTTATTTTATAGTATCTCTCTCTCTCTAGGACCTTGTGTTACTGGAAATTAGATACAGTACAGAAAGACAGTGACACATTTTAGAAAATGGAACAATTCAACTAAAGAAGTAACTGGAATAAACATTATGAAAGGAAAAATTACTAAGAGGCGTAGGGGTTAAAGTACCTTTATACACAGAAACAACACAAATATTTAGTCAATTTAGAGGATGATGAAAAGGAAGAAAGAATATTTACTAGCTGAAAGAGAAGAATGAGCATTGGCCTCAATCAAAATTTGAAGTTTATATTTATAATAATGTAAAGGTGTAAGCATGTGTAACATCTACTAAATTGATTATATCATTCATGGTAAACTAAGAATGGGAAACTTATGTATGCATTTTTCTGTATAAAAATAGAATTGTTGGTAGCAGATATTCATCAGTAGAATAGCAATTGTTTTTATTTATATATTTTTTATAAAAATATTTTTGTATAAAGCTTTTGTTTCTTTTGCAAATAATAGTAAATGTGATATTGTTGACAAATAATTGTGCAGTAATAGCTTAATAGCTAAATCATCTAATATATCTTGATTAGTTATCACAATTTATAGTTTTGTAGTGTATTTTTTTGCCAGGTGAATGAGAAGAGCAGGTTCTTGAGTAGAAAATTCTTCTAAGGTGGAAGAAAGCCTTTCAAAATGCCTTGAAAACTGTAGGTGAAAATTCATTAGGGGAATGATGAGGATAGATTTTATAGTTTCTACCATTTATTACCTGTCTTTTCTTTTGTTTTTAAAAATATAGAAGTTTAACCTGCAGAACTTACTACTATTGACTTGTTCACCTAACCCCAATGAGAATATCACCTAACCCCAATATGGCATGAAGGTTGAACAAATATTTTCCCTACCACTTTGAACATCCAGTCCACCCTTCCCTCTGGCCTGGCAGTCTAGAAGCTCAACCCCTGCAGAGACCAGAATGTTTGAGGTTCTTTGTTAAGACTGAGCATAGGATGGTCTGAGGTAGCACAGCTACACTGTATCTGTGAATCCAGTAACAGTGCAGAAAGGCATAGGGGGTAAGGTATCTGGGTTGGCTCTGAGAAAGAGCAATTCAGTAGTGGTGGAGGCTTGGGTCTCCTAATGATGGGATGGAGGCTCAGGAACCACTGAGTCATGGGAACCTGAGTGCAGACACCTCCCACCTAGCAGCAGCATTAATAGAGTGATCCTACTGGGGTCAAATTTCAGAGAGACACCTCCTCAATTCTGTGGATTGCCAGAGGGAGCTAGATCTCACATTGCAGGGATACCAGAGGAACACAGTGGCTGGGGCAAAGGCATGGTCTCTAAGGGCAAAAAAATTTGCTGCTTTGTTAACCTCTGGTTTGGAATGACCTCAGGTGGAACACTCCCCCGTTTCCATTGAGCACCCAAGTAATCAGACTTCAACTCCCCCAGATGGCTGATGGTATAATGTGGCTGCTTGGTTGATGAGACCTTGACTTCCTTCTGACTCTGGCAGGCTCAAATCCCTGGTGCATTTGTTCATTGGAGGGAAATGGTCCACAGCCCCATGGAACTATTGGTGCCTGGATGTGACAGAGATGCAAAGTTAGAAGATACCAGCCCCTCTGGATGGTTTTGCTGGATGGAGCTTTCTGACTCCACAGAGCACCAGAGCTGCCGGTGGACCCCCACTTCTTAGATGCTAAAGACCTTTTGAACTCTCCCACCTGATCAGTGTTTGTGTTGACCAGGACAACTGGTTTGGAACTCTTGACCTGCGCTGATCACCAAGGGACCCATCAAGGTTTTTCCCAGGTTGTGGTGTTGTGAGAGTGTGGGATTGTCCTCTTCCATTTGTCACTTGTGGGGGGTGGGTTGTCTAAGATGCTTATGCATCTCCACAGCTGATATTTCAGCCCAAAGCCACTTATACATTAGGATTGGACAGAGACTAGCTAAATACAAGTCAGAGCCATCTAGTTTCATCACACCAAGCAGGTCCCCAGAGTTTTAGGCTGTAGTCCTGAATGGGACCTTTGTAAAGCTCTAGTGGAAAAGCTGCAATCACCAGTCCCACTTCTTTGGTAAAGGGCTGGTTAATTACAACTCCAGGAGTCCTCAATTCAATTTCAATTTACCAACTTCTCTAGCCAAATGGTGAAAAATAATCATGGAGTGGAATTAGTGGAAAAACTCGGACAACATGAATAAACAGAGTAGATTAGCTCCCCCAAGAAATGACAAAGGAAACACAACAGAAGATCCTATTCAGAAACAAATGGCTGAAATATCAAAAATTGAATCCAGAATTTGGATTGCAAATAAAATTAACAGAATGGAAGTAAAGTTGGAATTGGGAACTCAAGGAGCAATTCAAAAGTCATCTCAAGAATTAAATAAATTCAAAGACAAAATCACCAAAGATTTTGACACATTGAGGCAAGAACTTGCAGCCCTCAAACATCTGAGAAATACAGTAGAATCCCTCAGTAGATCTTACAGTAGAATCTTCTCAGCAGGCAGAAGAAAGGATCTCTGACATTGAAGATAAAGCTTTTGAACACTTCCTAATAATCAAAGAGGAAGAGAAGTAGAGAACAAAAACAGATAATTCCCTGAGAGAATTGTGGAACCACTCCAGAAGAGCAAACATTTGCCTTATAGGAACCCCTTAAGGAGAAGAAGATGGTCCAAAAGGCACAGATACTCTACTCCAAGATACAATCAAGGAGAACTTCTGAAGCATGGCAGGGGACAGTGAAAATCAGATAGCAGAGAGTTTCAGAACTCTAGGATGACTCAATCCAAATAAAGTTATAATTAACTTCACCAAAGTTAATATGAAGGAGAAAATTCTGCAAGCAACCAGATGTAAGAAAATTATAACCTACTAGGGGAAGAATATTAGAATGACTGCAGATCTCTCTGATGAAACTTTTCAAGCCAGAAGAGGGTGGTCATCAACCTTTAATCTCCCAAAACAAAACAACTTTCAGCCCAGGATCCTGTATCCAGCTAAAATGAGCTTCATTTATGATGGAGAAGTTAAATATTTTTTATGACATACACACATTGAAGAAATTTGACATAACGAAACCAGCTCTTCAGGATATTCTCAGATCCATCCTCCATAATGACCAGCACAAAGCTCTACCACCAAAGTAAACTCAGTCTGAAATTCTTAATGAAACCCAAATTTCCACAGTGGTGAAAAGATTTAAAATGTCCACTGGACTTTTCAAAAACTTGACACCCCAAATATTAACAGGATATCAATACTCTCAACTAACATGAATCACTTAAATTGTCCTCTAAAGAGGCACAGGTTGGCTGACTGGACACAAAAACTCAGGCCAGATATCTGCTGCATACAAGAATCTCATTTTACCTTAATATATGAATATTGATTCAGGGTGAAGAGATGGACACCTGTAAACCAGGCAAACAGAAATCAGAAAAAAGCAGGGGTGGCAATTTTATTTGCAGACATATTAGGCTTTAAACAAACAAAAGAAAGAAAAGACAAGAACGGTCACTTCGTATTTGTTAAGGGAAACACTCAACATGATGAGACATCAATTATTAACATTTATGCACCCAATCAGAATGCTCCTCAAATTATAAGGGAGACCCTAACAGACATGAGCAATTTAATATCTTCCAGCACCATAATATTTGGAGATTTTAACACCCCTCTGGCAGGGTTGGATAGATCCTCCAATAAGAAACTAAGCAAAGACATTTTGGACGCAAACTTCACCATATAACAATTGAATTTCACAAACATCTACAGAACATTTCATCCTAACAAAACTGAATACCCATTCTCCTCATCAGCCCATAGAACATCCTTCAAAATTGATTACATCTTAGGTTACATGTCTAACCTCTGCAAATTTAAAGGTATAGAAATTACTCCTTGTATTTTCTTGGATCATCACACAATAAAAGTTGAACTCACCAATAACAGGTATCTGTATATTCATACAAAGACATGGAAACTAAATAACCTTATGCTGAATGATAGCTGGGTTATAGATGAGATTAAGAAGGAAATTGCCAAATTTTTGGAACAAAACATAATGAAGACACAAATTATTGAAACCTGTGGGATACTGCAAAGTCAGTTGTAAGAGGGAAATTTATAGCTTTTCAAGCCTTCCTCAAGAGAATGGAAAGAGAGGACATCAATAACTCAAAGGGACATCTTAAGCAACTGGAAAAGGAAGAACATTTTAACCCTAAACCTAGCAATAGAAAAAAAATAACAAAAATTAGAACAAAATTAAATGAAATTGAAAACAAGAGAATTATTTAAAAGACCAATGAATCAAAAGATTGGTTTTTAGAAAAATTCAACAAAATTGATAAACCTTTGGCCAACCTTACCAAAAATAGAAAATTAAAGTCCCTAACTTCATCAATCAGAAATGATAAAGGCAAAATAACAACAGATACCTCAGAAATTCAAAGAATCCTTAATGAATACTATAAAAACTTTATTCTCAGAAATATAAAAATCTGAAAGAAATTGGCCAATACTTGGAAGCACACCAACTTCCTAGACTTAATCAGAAAGAATTGAAAATGCTGAACAGACCTATATCAAGTACTGAAATAGAATCAAGTATAAAAAATCTCCCAAAAAAAGAAGAGTCTGGGACCAGACGGCTTCACACCAGAAATCTACCAAACCTTTAAAGAGGAACTAGTACTTATATTACTTAACCTTTTCCAAAACATCAAAAAAGAAAAAAAATTCTTCTTAATACATTCTATGAAGCAAATATCATCCTGATCCTGAAACAAGGAAAAGACCCACCAAGAAAAAAAAAAAAAATTATAGACTAATATCTTTAATGAACATAGATGCAAAAATATTCAATAAGATCCTAGAACACAGAATCCAGCAACATATCAAATGAATTATACACCATGACCAAGTGGGTTTTATCCAGGGTCTCAAGGTTGGATCCATATATGTAAATCTATAAATATAATATATCACATAAACAAACTAAAAAAAACAAAGATCATATGATTCTCTCAATAGATGCAGAAAATGTCTTTCACAATATCCAGCATCCTTTCATGATCAAAACACTTAAGAAAATATTTATAGAAGGAACTTTTCTTAAACTGACAGAGGTCAGTTGGCAATTCCACAGACAATACCTTATTGAATGGAATAAAATTGAATCACTTCCACTCAGATCAGGAATTATGCAAGATAATTATTGCCTATTATCTCCACTGCCTTTTTTTTTTTTTTTTTTTTTTTTGAGACAGAGTCTCACATTATTGCCCTCGGTAGAGTGCCCTGGGATCACAGCTCCCACCAACCTCCAACTCTTGGGGTTAGGTGATTCTCCTACCTCAGCCTCTAATTAGCTGGGACTACAGGCACCTACCATGATGCCTGACTATTTGTTTGTTGCAGTTTGGCCAGGGCTGGTTTGAACCTACCACACTTGGCATATGGGGCTGGTGCACTACTCACTGAGCCACAGGAACCACTCATCTCCACTGCTTTTCAACATTGTAAAGTAAGTCTTAGTTATCTCAATCAGGCAAGAGAAGGTGATCAAGGGTCTACAAATAGGGTCAGAGGAGAGTAAACTTTCACTCCTTGCAGATGATAGGATTTTATACCTGGAAAACCCCAGGGACTCAACTACAAAACTCTTAGAAGTGATCAAGGTATACTGTAGCATCTCAGGATACAAAATCAATACTCACAAATTAGTAGCTTTTATATATACCAATAATAGTCAAGCGAAAAAAACAGTCAAGGACTCTATTCCCTTTACAGCTGTGCCAAAGAAGATGAAATATCTGGGAATTTACCTAACAAAGGATGTGAAAGATCTCTATAAAGAGAATTATGAAACTCTGAGAGAAGAAATAGCTGAAGATGTTAACAAATGGAAAAACATACCATGCTAATAACTGGGAAGCATCAACATTGTTAAAATATCCATATTACCCAAAGCAATATACAAATTTAATGCAATCCCTATCAAGGAACCACTGTCATCCTTTAAGATCTGGAAAAAAATAGTACTTCATTTTATATGGAACGGAAAAAAAACTCAAATAGCCAAAGCATTTCTCAAAAATAAAACCAATAGTCTTGTGCTATAGTTGGGTATGTGAAAGCTATAATTTAGCTTCATAGTAGGGCTAAGTACATTGGATCCTTTTTCTTCCATTCCTGAGATACTTTGCTAAGAAGAATATGTTCCAGTTCCATCCATGTAAACATGAAAGAGGTAAAGTCTCCATCTTTCTTTAAGGCTGCATAATATTCCATGGTATACATGTACCACAATTTGCTAGT
>CAUYPK010056809.1:0-39501 GCA_963574355.1 Loris lydekkerianus | reverse complement strand
CGGAGGTGGGGTGCAAGAACATCTTTTCAGATCCTCCTAGATATTTGCTGAGCTTTCTCTCTTGACTCTTAAAAAAAAAAAAGCCCTACTATGAAACTAATTTATAACTTTCATATGAAAGCTATAACCCAGTTATAACCTAAGAAGATGGGGAAGGGGGAAAGGGAGGGGAGGAGAGGGGGGAGGATGGGCAGAGGGAGGGTGATTGGTGGGAGGGTGCATCTTACAAGGGCACACGTGAAACTTACTAAATGTAGAATATAAATGTCTTAACACAATAACTAAGAAAATGCCAGGAAGGCTATGTTAACCAGTGTGATGAAAATATGTCAAATTTCATATAAAACCAGTGTATGGTGCCCCATGATTGCATTAATGTACACAGCTATGATTTAATTAAAAAAAAAACCCAAACAAACAAAAAAACTCCACGGACCTTTATCTCTTCTATTGCCTATAAACTTTGTTCTTCCTAACCCACCCACTTCCCTTGGTTGCCTACCAGAAGAGGGGGCATTGCGTGGTGAAGGGAAGTGCAGGAGAGAGACAGGCTTCCTTTCCCCCAGGCTCTAACTGAGAGTAGCCCGCGTCACCGTCACCGGGGAGGGCAGTTTATCCTCCTCTGCTCCAGCATGGGAAGCACGCCATGAGGGTGGATGTCAGAGGTGGTGGTGTCTGAGCTGACCCTAGACTTCAGAGACACTTATGAAACAGAATAATTGCGTGAGAAGGTATCTTAGCTTAGGCCGCTATAACAAAATAGCACAGAATGGGTACCTTACACAACAAAATTTCTCGCAGGGGGCCTCAAACTACGGCCCGTGGGCCACATGAGGAGGTGTGATTGTATGTGTTCCCGTTTTGTTTTTTTTACTTCAAAATAAGATATGTGCAGTGTGCATAGAAATCTGTTCATAGTTTTTTAAAAAAATTATAGTCCGGCCCTCCAACGGTCTGAGGGACAGTGAACTGGCCCCCTGTTTAAAAAGTCTGAGGACCTCTGAAGCTTAGATGGCTGAGATCAAGGTGCCAGCATGGTTGGGTTCTGAGGAGGATTCTCTTCCTGGCTTGCAGACAGCCACCTTTTTGCTAGGTAGTCATGAGACAGAGAGGGAAAGAGTGTTCTGGTTTCTCCTCTTCTTACAAAGGCATCAGTCCCATCCTGGGGGCTCTGCCCTCATGGCTGCATCTAAACCTAATCAGCTCCCAAAGGCCCCGCCTCCTAATACCATCACATTGGGGATTAGGGCTACAGCATATGAATCTGGGGGGGGGGGGTATGCAAGCATTCAGTACATAGCAGAAAAAATATTTGGGGGATCCAGGTTGAGCAAGAGGTGCTCACGGGTGTGTGCACAGAGAGAAGACCAATGTCAAGTGGGAGAATGCCGTCTGCTGGGCTGCTCCCCTGGAGGCTGGAGACTGGAGTTGCAGGTGAGGACCTTGGGAAGCAGGCTCTGAGATGGAGACTGGCACACAGAGAGGTTTTGGGGAGTGTTCTTGGGATCCCCACCTTGGGAGGAAGGAGGCAGCACTGGGCAGAGGGAGAAGTTGGGCTTTGGGGCTTTACGCTAGTTCTGGAACTGGGCTGGCACTGCAGAGTCATCCCACACTGGGGTGGGGGGCTGGGCCTGTGTCCTCATATCAGTGCTGGCTGACTGCAGACCCTGCGTGTGTCTGCTTAGCCCCTTCCTGAAGGGGGAGGCTGGGTGGTGACTCATTGTCTCTGCTCTCTACCACTCACTCTCACTCCCCTTGTTCTTGGCTGGGTCCCTGCTGGCCTCGACAGTCTACCTGGGCACTGCCCAAGACCCCTCTCCCTGAAGGTCCAGAGCCCACAGTCACTGTCCCCTCCTTTCTCAGGCTGTGGCTATTGTACCTGACCATTTCCCAGCAAAGGTGAGCCAGAGGTGTCCGAATGGAATCACCTGAGGGCTAAACACCTTCTCCCCTGGCCCCACAGCAGGCAAGCAGTCCACCTCCTGCTCAGGACCCATTGATTCTTCCTGCCAGGGCAGGGCCTCCTTTCTCTGCCTGTGTGTCTCTCTTCCCACATGGAGCCAGAGGCTGTAGCTTGAAATTAAATGGGAGCTCTCTCCCCACATGGAGCCAGAGGCTGTAGCTTGAAATTAAATGGGAGGTTGTTTGTGTCCCCCAGTGGGAATGTTTTTCCTGTGGAGCCAAGACCCCAGCGTGCTGCAGAGCCCAGAGCTACGAGAGACTGTTCTCACCTTGCTCCCCACACTGTAGGTGGCACACCCAGCTTGCCTCCCACATGGTCACCCCTGCCCGCCCCAGCGGGCACTGGCCTGCAGTCTTGGTCATGACGTGTCCTCTGATTCCACGTTTAAATCCACTGGTTCACTTTCAAACTCCTATTCAGTGGTAAACTTGAACTAGGATCAATCCCCTTTCTCCTGCTCTTGGACAGCATTTCCTGCAAGTCCCACTTGGGGGAGACATCTCTCTATGTCCTGACTGGTAAACGGTTGTCTTTGGTCAGACATCTCATTTTTAATTTTTTTAAAAATTCTGACAGTGTCTTGGGTGGGTCCTACACTTTGGGCTTGGTCATAAGTGAGAAGATGGGACCCAGTAGAAGAAGTTATAGTATCCCTGACAAATGTTTGACCTTACAGCCTCTGCAGTTCCCAGAGGGACGCGGATCCTTGGGTTCTCAGATGTGAAACTGGGCACATCCTTAAAGATGTGTGAGAATGTCTAACTTCTGAGAAATAGTAATATTATTTACAATTCATATGAATATATACTTGTTTATGAGTTTATTCAATTATTCATTTATTCTTGGCCTTATTTCAAGAAAAAAAAAAAAGAGGCAAGCCAATATATTACCAATTGAATAGCTTTGTAAAGAGCATACTTTTTTTTCTTTTAAACAGTTTCACTCTGTTGCCCCAGGCTAGAGTGCCATGGTATCAGATCACAGCAACCTCAAACTCCTGGGTTCAAGTGATCCTCCTGCCTCAGCCTCCCAAGTAGCTGGGACTACAGGTGGCCACTACCACACCGGCCAATTTTTATATTTTTAGTAGAGATTGGATCTTGCTGTTGCTTAGGCTGGTCTCAAACTCCTGACCTCAGGCAATCCTCCCACCTGGGCCCCCAGAGTGTTAGTATTACAGGCATCAGCCACCGCGTCTAGCCAAGAACATAGTTTAGAAAATAATCAAATTGGGTGGTGCTTGTGGCTCAACAGAGTAGGGTGCTGCTCCATATGTCGGAGGTGGTGGGTTCAAACCCAGTCCCTGCCAAAAACTGCAAAAAAAAAAAAAAAAAAAAAAAAAAGAAAATAATCAAATCAGTGTTTGATTGTGCTGAATTTGCTTGGGATATGAAAGGTCCAAGCATCAGCAGGTGGTATAAATTCACAATAGTGAGGGCCTCTGTTGAAGTTGCCAGCACTACACAATCAGCTGCTCCAAAGTGCAACAGCTTAAAAATACAACCTTTGGGCTCAGAGCCCATAGCTCAGTGGTTGGGGCGCCAGCCACATACACCAGGGCTGGTGGGTTCAAACCCTGCCGGGGCCTGCTAAACAACAATGACAACTACAACAAAAAAATAGCTGCCTGTAGTCCCAGCTACTTGGGAGGATGAGGCAAGAGAATCGCTTAAGCCCAAGAGTTTGAGGTTGCTGTGAGCTGTGACGCCATAGCACTCTCCTGAGGGCAACATAGTGGGACTCTGTCTCAGAAAAAACAAACAAACAAACAAAAAAATACAACCATTGATTTGCTTGTGACTGTGTGATCTGCCCAGGGTTTGCCTGTGCTCATCATGGCATCAGCCAGGGCTGGAATATGGAAGACGCCCTCTCTGCACGTGGACTTTTTCTCCAGTAGGGTAGTTAGTCAACACAACAATGGCTGGGCTCCAAGAGGGCCAGTCCTAGCAGGCTAAGCCTCAAAGAAAACCTCTGCTGGCTAATGTCCTGTTAGCTGGAGCAAGTCACACGGTCAAACCAAGTCAGTGTGGGAGGGCACTCGGGCACTCATGGGGGCCACTAATGCCTTTGTCCACAGTAGTCACTTACCTCTCCTGCAGGAATGTTAGACAGAGCTGTGCTTGAATCCTGCCCTGCCATGTACCTGTTTATTATGGACTGAAATATAGCCCCTCTGCTATGGTTTGAGCCTTTGTCCCCTCCAAAACTCGTGTTGAAACTTAATCCCCAGTGTGACAGTATTAAGAAGTGATCGGATCATGAAGGCTGTGCTCACATGAATGGATTAATCCTTTCATGGTTTAATAGGTTAATAGCTTATGATGGGTGGGTAACTGGTGGCTTTGTAAGAAGAGGAAGAGAGTCCTGAGCCAATATTAGCACACTCAGCCCACTCTGTCTCGTCCTGTGCTGCCTTCACCAGTCCCCACCAAGGAGAGGCTCTCATCAGATGCACCCCTGACCTTGGACTTCTTAGCCTTCCCCAAACTGTAAGAATTAAATTCCTTTTCTTTATAAATTACCCAGTTTCTGGCATTCTGTTATAAGCAAGAGAAAAGGGACCGAGACACTCCCCTTTCTAAATTTACCTGTTGAAGCCCTCCCCTCTCCCACTGCCCCAGGACATTAGAATGTGACCTTGTTTGAAGTTGGGGTCATTATAGAGGCAACCAAGTGGAAGTGAGGTCATTAGTGGGTCCTGACCCAATATGACTGATGTCCTTGTAGATGGAAAGGGGAAGTTTCGACACAGAGGCAGACATACACAGGGGAAGATGATATGCAGGGACAGAGAGAAGACAGCCACCTGCTGGCCAAGGAGAGGCCTGGAACCATCCCTACCACCACCTTGGTTGTGAGCTTTTGGCCTGCAGAACTCTCAGACAATGAATTTCTTTTCCTTTTCTTTCTTTTTTTTTTTTTTTTTTTGGTCGGGGCACAATCTCCCTCTAGAGTGCAGTGGCATCATTATAGCTCACAGCATCCTCAAACTCCTATGCCTAAGCCTTCCTTCTGCCTCAGCCTCCCAAGTAACTGACACTATAGCTCGTGCCACTGCACCTGGCTAATATTTTTAATTTTTGTCAAGACTGTTTCTTGCTCTTGCTAAGGCTGGTCTTGAACTCCTGAGCTTAAGCAATCCTCCCACCTCGGCCTCCCAGAGTGCTACTATTAAGTTGTGAGCCACCGTGCCCAGCGAAGACGATGCACTTCTATTATTTAAGCCACCTGGTGTGTGGCACTTGCTGTCAGCAGCCTCAGGATGCCAAGACATAGCTACAGAGCCTTGGACGAGTTATAGAACTTGTTTGCAGTTTAGTTTTCGCCTCTGCAAAAGAGATTTAATAATAATAGTGACATGGTTTGATGTCTCGTGCAGTCAATGAGCACTTCTTTTTTTTAGAGACAGAGTCTCACTTTGTAGCCCTTGGTAGAGTGCTGTGGCGTCACAGCTCACAGCAATGTCCACTTCTTGGGCTTAGATGATTCTCTTGCCTCAGCCTCTCGAGTAGCTGGGACTACAGGCACTCGCTACAATGCCTGGCTATTTTTTTGTTGCAGTTTGGCTGGGGCCGGGTTCGAACCTGCCCCCCTTGGCATATGGGGCTGGTGCCCTCCTTACTGAGCCACAGGTGCCGCCCAATGATCACTTCTTAATTACCAGGCACCGTTCGAGGCCCTGGGGACACAGCAGCATGGGAGATAGATGAGGATCTTAGACTCCTTCATGGCAGACCAAAAATAAGCAAGCGAATAAAATAATAGAGAACATTTCAGATAGTGATAAGTGCTATAAGAGAATAAAAGAGTGATGGGTGTGGGTGGGGGCATCTTTGGATGTAGTGGTCAGGTCAGGCCTCTGAAGGAAGAAAAGGAGCCACACGTGGAAGATGAGAGGGAGGGGCCGTTCAGACAGCAGAAAGGGCAAGTGCAAAGGGCCTGGGGTGGGAATGGGCATCACATGTTGGAGAAAAAGGAGGAAGGACAGAGTGGCTGGAGTGTGGTGAACAAGATGGAGGGTGTCCAGATGTGAGGTCAGGGGAGGTGACTGAGGACCAGATGCTAAAAAAATGTAATGGGAAGTTTGGGTTTCATTCTAAGTGAGGGGAAGACCTGGGAGGGGGGCCAGCAGGCCAGCAATGAGATCTGATCTTTGAGTTAAGGAAGTCACTGTGGCTGCTGGGTGAATGGCCCCGAAGTGGAAACAGGGGACCAGGTGGGAGGCTGCGGAAGACGTCAGGAGACTTTCACTGAACACGAACTGCTGGCTGTTCTCAGCCCTCTCCGGCCCTTCTCCTTGTGGTGGCAGAAGGATGCCACCCAGGACACCTGTGGCTTAGTCCGCAGATCCTGTGAATATTTACACGGCAAAAGAGACTTTACAGATGTGATTGATTTAGGGACCTTGAGATGAGAGATCATGCTGATTATCTGGGTGGGCCAAATGGAACCACAAGGGTCCTTATAAGGGAAAGAGAGAAGGAGAGTCAGAGAGAGATGTGACGATGGAAACGGGGTGGAGAGACTTGACTGCTTACCGGAGAGGGACTGATGGGGTTCAGGACATGCTGTCCCCAAGCATGGCACCTTGGCACCTGAGGAAACAACAGAAGTAGGAGGGTCTCTGTCACCTTCCCCTATCCCTTCTCCCCTGGAGCAGGTCATCACAGCTTCATTTCATAGGTGCCCTCCTGTACCCAGAGGAAAGGAACATCCTTATCCTCGAAGACACAGAGGTGCCCAAAAGAATCTGAGCGAACAGGCCTCGCTACACTCCCCCTGGATTACCATAGCCTGCTGTATCCAGTCACAGTTCTCCACGACTGCCCACTTTCCAATGACTGTATCACAAAAACCTGCAGGTTCCCCAGTTTCTTTGGGTCTTCACTGAAGACTCCTGTGTCCCATAAAACTTGGGTTAAATACATCTGTGTGCTCTTTTCTTGTTGATCTGCCTTTTATAATAGTAAGTGCTTCAGCCACAAACCCAGGATGGGTGTGGAAATAAATCTTTCCTCCTTCACAGGACAAGCCAAGGAACGCAGGCAGCCTCTGAAAGCTGGAAAAGACAAGGAAATACTGACACCTTTGCTTTTAGCTCAGTAAAACCTGTTTCAGACTTTCGACCTTCAGAATGTTCGGGTGATAAATATGTGTTGTGGTGAGTTGGGAAACCTTAACCTCACAACCCAGCAGGCTGGGATTTCCTCACTGCTACACTGCCGATCCCCCCTTGGGGATCAAAATTGTCCACCAAACCTCTGGGAAACAGGAGAATGAGCGGTGGGCTTGGAGCCAGCCCCACCTGAAGACTGAAAGTGTAGAGCGGTGATTTTCAGCTGGTGTGCCTTGAAAATTTTAAAGACAGTTAATTAAACCATTTTCAAAATAAGATCAAAGCACAGTGCTTTTTTTACCTTTTTTTTTTTTTATCAACATAATTTAACTGTGCCATGGAAGTTGAACTACAGGGTCAAGTATGCCATGATATTAAAAAGGTTGAGAAACACTGGTGGAGAGTGTCCGACAGCACCCACGTGCTGTTTGGCTGCGTGTACACCAGTGTCGGGCATAGAGCAAAGCATTTACTTGTAGAAGGAAACATTTCAGAGAAAAATAATGTAATAAAGAATCTGTGTGGGCCAGGTGCAATGGCTCGTGCCTGTTATCCCAGCACTCTGGGAGGCTGATGTGGAAGGACTGAGCTCAGCGAGTTTGAAACCAGCCTGAGCAAGAGCAAGACCCCATCTCTACCAAAAAAATAGAATCTATGCCAAGCAGGGCTGTGAACAGGGTATACGTGTAATTCAACACAAACACGTGCCTCCTGCTTTTGAATGTGTGGAGCAGGAACCTGTATTAGCTTCCTAGGGCGGCTGTAGCCTATTACCACCAACCAGGTATCTTAAAACAACAAAAATGCATTCTCACCCAGTTCTGGAGGCTGTCAGCCTGCAGTCAAGGTGTCTGCAGGGCACTCTCCTCTTTGCCCCTTCCAGCTTTGGGGCCCCCCAGACTTGTGGCTGCAACTCTAACCTCTGCCTGTGCCTCTCCTTGGGACCCCTCCTTGTCTTATAAGTCTTTGGATTTAGGTTCCATTCTTGTGTTTATCCTAACTAACTCCAACTTTAAAGGCCTTATGCCCCTCCCCCAAAAACACATTCTGAGAGGACCTGAATTTTGGGTGGGGGGGGACAATTATTCAACTGCCTTACAGAGCCCATTGAGTAAAGACTCATTTACTCTTCACTGCTTGCTGTCCCAGAAGGCACTTAAGGAAGGGACTGTTTTTAATCTTTGTTTTACAGTTGAGAACATTGAGGCTCAAGGGGCCTTAGCAGCCTGACCAGGTCACTGAACCATTTGTTCATGTATTCAATAAATAAATATAGTGGGGCCCGGGGCACTGTCTTGGGTGTTGGGGATGCAGCAGGCAGCAGGACAGTTGAGAATCCCTGTCCTGTTACAGCTTACGTTCTCCTGGGGAGAGGCGACAAGCAGAAGACGGTTTCAGATACTGAATCGTGTAGCACCTCAGATGGGGGTGAACAGTGTGGGGAAAGATATGGCGCAGGGAGATGGGGGCAGGGGTGCCGGCTGTGCCATTTATTTTTTTATTTTTTGATAGACACAAAGTATTTAATTAAAAAACTGTACATGAAGTTTGATAAAAATGGGTTCTGTTTTTGTTAAACATATAATACTTATGTATTTATTTATTTATTTATTTTGAGACAGAGCCTCAAGCTGTTGCCCTGGGTAGAGGGCTGTGGCATGACAGCTTACAGCAACCTCTAACTCCTGGGCTTAGGCGATTCTCAATTGCCTCAGCCTCCAGAGTAGCTGGGACTACAGGCGCCTGCCACAACACCCGGCTGTTTTTTGGTTGTAGCCGTCCTTTTTGCTTGGCGGGCCTGGGCTGGATTCGAACTGCCACTTAGGTGTATGTGGCTGGCACCTTAGCCACTTGAGCCACAGGCAACGAGCCAACGTATTTATTTTAAACATCTAAAAATGACTATTATTAACGACTAGAAAATTCACTGTCTTAAAATGAAATAATAGAAGTATTAGGAAAAAATACACAAAATTACCATCATTTTTCTGATGTCATAGACATGATTTCATTTACAATGACCATACTATCCCCAGCATCTAATATATTATCAGAAACGTAGATTCAGACAATTGAGTAGTTTGTATACTATGAATGAAAGAGTTTATGCAAATTTCAAGAAAAAATATTAATGTAGTTCTTTTAAGGGACAACTATGGCTAACCTATGTTCTATAATGAGAATGTATCATTTTACAATATATTTTGTTGCTCAAAAACATAAAGAAGAACACATTTGGGCTGAGGCTTGGAGGGGTGACAGGTGGAGACACAGGAACATCTGGGGAAGAGTGTTCCTGGTTTGCCACGCTGCGCGCTCTCTCTCTCCCCTAGGCCTTGTTAAATTTTGCCAGTCTTCAAGAGCCAACGGAGCTCCCTCCCTTCCTGGGCCCACTTCTGAATCCCAGAGGGCTCCTGCCCCTGCCCGGAGACCCCACGGTGACCGTCCCGCAGGTCCAAGGAAGCGGCCTGCAGTGGAGCATAGTGGCCACAGGGTGGCAGTGTTTCCCGCACATGGAGCTCCTCGCCCAGCTCCGGGGCGCTCCGGGTGTAAGTGGTTAAGCCAGGCCTGTTTCTCTTTGTCCTTGAAAGGATAGCAACTTTAGGCTCCAAAGAGCGTTTCCCTTTGTGCTCGATGGCTCTTTGAGCCTCCACTTTCTGCTTCTCAAGGATGAGTAAAGACGAGGGGCGGGGGCATCAGGGTGTGGAAAGAGAGTGGGACTCCACCCGGAGGCTTGTTGAGGTGATCACAAAACATTTTAGGGTTTGGAGTAGGATAAGGAACTTAACCTCTTAGTGCCTATGTTGGTGGAGATGTAAAAATGACCCCAACTTGGGGAATCAGGCCCATCTGGTCTCACAACCCATTTTCCTTCTAGCTCTGTGACCCTAACCTCTCAACCTCAGTTCCCTCCTCTGTAGAGTGGGTTTAACAATATTATGAATCAACTAGGTAATCCAGGTAAAGAGCCCAGCCCAGTCCTTGTCATTTTATAAATGTTCACTATATTTTAATCCTGGCTTGGGGCAGGGAGGGGGAGGGTAGTTATGGGGGGAGGCCTCGTGGGGGCTCGGAAATACAGCAGATGAAAACACCCAGTCATTTTCTTGGGTGGGTTGGGGGAGGCTGAGAATCTTGGCTTTAAACCAGAAGTGAAGATAGAATAGCAACCACAGCAGCTGCTGTTTCTGGGTATCTGCTATTTCATTTGTTTCTCACCACGGTCTTAAGAAGTGGGGTTATTATCTCCACTGTCGGAGAGGTTAGTAAATTGCCTAAGGTCACATAACGGATGGATCTGAACTTTCACATGCCAAAGCCATTGAGCTCAGCCGCTGTGCTGTAATGTCCTCCAGTTTCCCTGATAATATGGTTTTCTAATCTGTACTGATAAGGGCTCTGGAGATGATAATCTCTTAGGACACCTATTTTGTGATGTAGATTTCTGACCCACCCCGGCTCACACCTCCCCTGCTGATAGTCTCCAATTCCTTTTTTTAGAAGCAGGATCCTACCCAGGCAGGAGTGTAGTGGTGTGATCTTAGCTCACTGCAGCCTCCAACTCCTGGCCTGGAGAAGTCCTCCTGCCTTAGCCTTCCAGCGTGCTGACATGATGGGCTTGAGCCACTATACTGGGCCTTCAATTCTTCCTAAAAAACAAAAACAAAGTGGGAATTATAGCCTGGCTCCAGAGAAGATGTGTGCCCACCTTTTTCTCTGAACAATTAATCTTTTAAAATTTTACTTTTTACTTTTTCTTATGGTAATTTTCACAATCACACACAGTATGTGTATGTGAGGTGTATCCATCGCCCAGATTCGGTGGTTGTTAACATTTGCCATCTTGTTTTATCTATCCCCACAGCCCAAGTCCAAAATTTTTTCTCAAGAAGGAGTTCTCAAGATTAACTTAAAAAAAAAAAAAAAAATCTGGCTAACACGTGGCTCACACCTGTAATCCCAGGGCTCTGAGAGGCTAAAGCAGGAGGATTGCTTGAGCCCAGGAGTTTGAAGCTTGCAGTGACCTATACTAATTTGGGCAACAATGAGACTCCCATCTCAATAAAAATTAAATCTTGGTGGTGGCGTGTGGTGGCTCATGCCTGTCATCCTAGCTCTCTGGGAAGCCAAGGTGGGAGGATTGCTGAGTTTGGGAGTTTGAGACCAGCCTCAAACTGGTTTGAGTTTGAGCAAGCGTGAGACCACATCTCTACTGAAAACAGAAAAATTATAAGCAGGCACCTGTAGTCCCAGCTACTCCAGAGGCTGAGGTAGGAGGATTCCTTGAGCCTAAGAGTTTGAGGTTGCTGTGAGCTATGGGGGATGCCATGACACTCTACCCAGGTCGATAGAGTAAGACTGTGTCTCAGAAGACCCTGAAATCTTGTCAAATCCACTCTACTCCCTTCACACAAAGTTTTTTGTTTGCTGGCAGTCCCCGAGTTACAAACATCTGACTTGCACTTATGAATGGAGGCTATTATAGGTAATAGGTAAACGTGGCTGTTTCCAACTTACATACAAATTCAAGGTCAGAGCAAACCTGCAGGACCCATCTCCTTTGTTAAATATGCCTGTAATGGGAAGTTAGGAGGTAGGCAGTTAGAGAGCAGGGTAGTGACTCAATGACTGCCTTGGCCTTTTTGTTTGCTTTTTTTAGAGACAAGGTCTTGCTCTGTCACTTAGGCTGGAGTGCTGTGGTGTGATCATAGCTCACTACAACCTCAAACTCCTTCCACCTACTTAGTTTCCTAAGTAGCTAGGACTGCGGTGCAGATGACCTATTATATCCAGCTAATTATTTAAAAATTTGTTTTTTGGGGTGGCACCTGTAGCTCAGTGGGTAGTGTGTCAGCCACATACACTGAGGCTGGCGGGTTTGAACCTGGCTTAGGCCTGCTAGACAACAATGACAACTGAAACAAAAAAATAGCCTGGTGTTGTGGTGGGCGCCTGTACTCCCAGCTACTTGGGAGGCTGAGGCCAGAGAATCGCTTAAGCCTAGGAGTTTGAGGTTGCTGTGAGCTGTGATGTCATAGCCCTCTAACTGAGGGTGACATAGAGTCTGTCACAAAGAAAAAAATTTGTTTGGGTGGCACCTGTGGCTCAAAGGAGTCGGGCACTGACCCCATATGCTGGAGGTGGTGGGTTCAATCCCAGCTCTGGCCAGAAACTGCAAAAGAAAAAAATTTGCTTTATAGCAATGGTGTCCCACTATGTTGTCCAGTTTAGACTTGAACTCCTGGCCTCAAGTGATCCTCCTGCTTTAGCCTCTCAAAGTGCTGGAGTTACAGGCATGAACCACTGTGCCCAGCCAGGCTTGCCTTTTAACTTCTTGTTACAAAACGGCTGCCAAAACTACAAGCATCACATCCTTACATAACAGCATTCAAAACAGAAAGGATGGGGGAAAAGGAACAAGAGGGCCATCTTTTTGTTTGAACCTGCAGTTTTCCACAGGAATGGTATTGACCCCAGAGAGTGTTTTTGGAAATATAAAGGACATTTTTGCTGTCACACTGATGAGAGGGTGTGAGGGCATTTAGAGTACAGGAACAAGAAATATTAGGTATCTTGGAATGCACCAGACAGTTCCCCCAATCTTCCCAGTGAAGAATGTCCCTGCCAGACATCCATTATAATCACCTGAGTCTAGAACTTAACTCCACCTTGTGTATAAACACAACCTGCTTTGAAGGTTCTCAAACGCACCAACTTTTCCCAGGATGCAGGTATAGAATGTAACGAAGGAATCTGTACTTTGTTTTGTTCAGAATGTTAACAGAGGCTGCTCCGTCACCATTTCCAGAACTCATACCGCTGTTGACAACCTGCTGGGTGTGGTGTTTGAGGGACCACCAGCATCTGGCCGTTGTGGCTATTGGTTTTATAGTGATTTTCATTCTAGCTGCAAGGATCTGGCTGCTTCATCCTGACAGCTTCTAGATAGCTGTGCCTGAACATTTATATATGGAAATACAGATAAGTTTTTATTAGAAGATTTTTTTTTTTTTTTTTTTTTTTTTTGTAGAAACTGGATCTCACTGTATCGCCCTTGGTAGAGCACTGTAGCATCACAGCTCACAGCAACCTCCAACCTCCAACTCCTGGGCTTAGGTGATTCTCCTGCCTTAGCCTCCTGAGTAGCTGGGACGACAGGCACCTGCCACACGCCTGGCTTTTTTTTTTTTATTGCAATTTGGCCTGGTCGGGTTTGAACCCGCCACCCTCGGTATATGGGGCCGGCACCCTACCCACTGAGCCACAGGCGCCTCTCAGAAGATCCTTTTATTTTTTTCTTTATATTACATCAAGTCATTATATGGATTTAACAGAATTCTAGAATTTCCTTTTAGGGAGAGTAATGGGAGAGTTACAAATTTTTCTTTTGGACAAAATGGTAATATCTTTTAGTACTGGCTAATAGTGTAGCTATGGTTACAATCTGATGTTTTTCAATATTTCTCTGTGCTTGAAATTTTTAGCAAATAGAAGATAAAAAATAAAAATGCAAAATTATCATTATGCATTTTTATTATGTCTCCATTATGTGAGCAATTGTTCTAAACCCTTAATATGTCATTTTATTTAATCCACACAAAGTACTTCTGATAGATGTACTATGGTCTCCATTTTTCAAATAAAGAAGCTGAAATATAATGAGTTTCACTAATCTCCAATAGGAAAACCTAGGATTCCAATGAAAAGTCCTCTAACTCCAAAGTAAGGTCTTTAAAGATTATAAATGTTTTTATTATAAAAACAGAGCCAGTGGGTCTGAAAGATGGTGAATCTTTAGCCTGGAAGCACATCCCTGAGATGAAGCCATCTTCCCTGAGTGCTTGGCCATCTGATGCTTGTCAAGATTGGGGGAGCTGCTGGCCAGGTAGAAGGGGACAGCTGTCAGTGTCTGCCCTCATCTGACCGTGGATGCTGGGACCTCAGCAGAGATCCCCAGGCTCCTGGGTGGCCCAGATGAGTGAAGCTTCTGATGATTGAGTATGAGTGTTCCCTGGGCAAAGGGGGTGAGCACACATGTGAGTGTGTGTGCAGGACAGGGCCATGGAGCTGGTTGTGGTGAAGTGTTCAGGTGGAGGGCACTGTGTGTGACAGACTTGGCAGTCCTATTGGAGATGGCGGGAGGGGCTGCATGGCCGGAGGAGGGCGAGGCTGGGAGATGAGCCTGGGAAGCCAGGCAGGCTCCCAGGGGTGGGCTTAGGAGAGGATTATGGACTTCATCCTAGGGCAGAATTGAGAGTTCTGAGTAGACGAATAAAGATGTTGGCTTTGAATTTCAGTAAGCCCAGGTGTGAAACAAACTGGAGGGGAACTAGAGCAGGACAAGTTGGGGCAAGGTGATGCAGTGACCCCAATCTGCTGCTTATTAGCCAGGGAACTTTAAAAATGCTGATCTCTGGACCTCATGCCCAGAGGTTTTCATTAAATTGGTCTGGGGCGCAGCCTGCACTTCAGGATGTATCATGTATGTTAAAACCTCTGATTCAGGTTAGGACGGAAGTAATGGTGGTTTAGATGCAAAAGTTATTAGTTAGAGAAGCGCTTTGGGAGAAATGTGTGCAATTTTGGGGGCTCTTCCAGCTGCTTCTGTAACTGATTAATATAAACCGTGAGGTTTGAGCGTGGAGGTGGCAAGAATTTTAATTCCCTAGGCCGTGTTTCTTTAAGCCAGAGTTGCCCCAACTTTTCTTGAATTTGGAGCCTTTGTTAAAAATGCATACTCCCAGGCCCCATTCCAGCCCCTCAGAATCCCCTTTCCCAAATGATTCTTATCAACATGCACTCTAGGGCTACTAAGCCTTCCAGTGGTGGCTCTTGTAATTGTCCTTCAGAATCACCTTGAGCAGTGGTTCTCAACCTTCCTAATGCTTCCTAATACTACTATCCTTTAATACAGTTCCTCATGTTGTGGTGACCCCAACCATAAAATTATTTGTGTTGCTACTTCATAACTGTCATGTTGCTACTGTTATGAATTGTAATGTAAATATCTGATATGCGGGATGTATTTTCATTGTTACAAAGGGGTTGCGACCCACAGGTTGAGAACCACTGACCTAGAGGGTTCTTTAACCAGTACATTGGGTCCCACCTCTAGAGTTTCTGATTCAGTAGATGGAGGCAGGACAGAAGAATTTGCTTTTCTCATAAGTTCCCGGTGATACTGGTGCTGTGGCATCTTGGACCACATTCTGAGAACCACTGGCTAATAGCAGCTGCACGTTAAAACCATCCAGAAGCTTTAAAAAATCCTGATGTCACAGCCATACCAGGGCTCCAGGACCTCAGACCTGCTGGGGTTATGATCCAGACATCAAAAAAAAAAAAATACTCAAACAACCAAAACCCTTTCCCCCAGTGATTCCAATGTATACGTGGGGCTGAGAACCATTATCTTAAATCTGAGCTTTAGAATCTTCAGCCCCACTCTTGAGTCAAAACTGGAACCGGAGATCCCTGCATTTTAAACTAGCATCCTAGGTGCACTGAAATTTGAGAATCACTCTCTGGCTACATGGTTCCTGCCATCCTGCAAAACCCCCGTGAACTGGGAAAAAAGATGTGGAAATGCCTCAAGTCAGCTAATGATGCAATTAATAGCAACAGCTTCCATGCGCCAAGCCCTGATGCAGGCTGGGGTATCCAGATACAGCCTCTTCTGTTTCCCAGTATAACCACGAAAAAGAGGTGGAAGCTATTAGCCCCATTTAACATATGGGGAAACTGAGGCCCAGAGAAATGAAATGACCCACCTAGGGTCACTCTGTTGGTAAGTGGTAGAGTCAGGATTTGACCCTGAGATGCTCAAGCTCTGTACCTGGCGTGTTGGCTTTTGCATGAGGTCATCGTTAGGCAGAGATAGGGTGAAAATTGGGGAGACTTTGCAAAAGTACAAATTATTTTATATCAGTGAGGATGTAGCCTGGGTGGTCAGGCCTCAACAGACGTAAGATCTGCAATGAACAAGATTTGTGAGGGCTGGTCATCTGGCTGCCTCCTTCTGGAATTGGCTCGTTGGTATTAATGGATGAGCCGGCCTCATTCGGGCAGTTGTAATTAACACGCTGACTGCTGAGATTTTCCCAGCCTGAGTCACTCCCAAATGCCATAAAGCATCGCTTAACGCAGCCCATCCAGCTCATCTGTGATAATGTTCTGGGGCCCAGGCCTGGCAGGGAGCCGGCCCTACACTCAGGGTGGTCAGCAGAAATGAAGGACTATTGGCATCTTCAAACCAATAGCTCAGTCTGGGCACTGAACATTCCTCTGTCCAGCCTGGCATTGACTCCAGAAGTTTAATTAGTGGGGACCGAAGGAAGACAGGCACTCAGGATGTGAAATAAAGTTTGTGTTCACGTCCACGTGAGCTGCTCAGAACCCAGTACTGGAAGCTTAGGATCAGATAACTTTGAGGTTAAATCTCTGCTCTGCCCCTTTTTTGGGGGAAGTGACCTCATCTCTCTGAGCCTTGGTTTCCTCCTCCGTAAAATGGATAATTATGATGCCAGCCTCACTGGCTCATGATGACAGTGAAATAAAATAATGGAGGCAATGCCCCTGGGAACCCTCCCTGGCACCATGCCAAGCGCTTAATAAATGCAAGCTCTTCTTAGTATTTACCTACATAGTTACTTATTTATGAGAGGAACACAGCCCCAAAATATATACAACATTTATCGGGGAAAGGAATAATAAAAATAGGCTTAGAAAATCAATAGGGAGCTAAATGGTGGTAGTTGCTGAAGTCTTAGTGTGTGTTTTATTAAAGTTCTGAGAAGTAAACATTTCTGCATTGGGCTTGACCCGATTCACTCTTTGAACCTCAGCAAAGTATTCAACAGAGTGTTTGAAGTTCTCACCAGGTACAGTGGTGGAGGAGGGGTCCTGTTATCTCCCAGGGGTGATACTTCCCACCCTAGCTTCTAGTTTGTGGTGGGGGTAAGTAATTCAAGGATTGGATATAGCTGTGGTTGGCTGGCATGGAGGGGGGTGTGTTAGGAAAGACAGGAAAAGAGGGTCAGCACTTGTAGCTCAGCGGCTAGGGTGTTGGCCACATACCCTGGGGCTGGCAGGTTCGAACCCAGCCTGGGCCTGCTAAACAACAATCACAACAACAACAAGAACAACAATAAAAACAGCCAGGTGTTGCGGCAGGCGCTTGTAGTCCCAGCCACTTGGGAGGCTGAGGGAAGAGAATTGTTTAAGCCCAAGAGTTTGAGGTTGCTGTGAGCTGTGATGCCACAGTACTCTACTGGGAGTGACATAGTGAGACTCTGTCTCAAAAAATACAAAAACACAAGAAGAGATTTTCATGAGCCATCCACTGGCTTTGGCAATAGCCACAATAGTAATAGCTACCATTTAAAAAAAGATGTTTTATTTTGTATTACTTTAAATTATTATTATTATTATTATTATTATTATTATTATTGAGATAGAGTCTTAGCTATGTTGCCTAGGTTGTACTTGAACTCCTGGGCTCAAGCAGTCCTCCTGTCTTAGCCTCTCAATAGCTGGGACTATAGGCCTGTGTCACCGTGTCCCGTTCTTGAGCACTAATTCCAACTATTTGTTGGAGTCTGGAGATACAACCTTGACTTGTTGACCCTTTAGAGACTCTATGTCCCAGCCTCTCTTGCAGGGTATTATGTGAAGGAAAAGAACCAGGTTTTATGAGTGACAGCTAAAGAAATGGCCAATTTCTGGCCAATAAGATGGAAGTGGACTATTTTGTGAGGCTTATGGACTATTTTGTGAGGCTTATTGCCCTGATGCCTGGTTTTGTTGTCTGTGAAGCAGAAGCTGTGGCTAGCACTCTAGCAACTATCCTGGGCCATGAGAGCACCTTGAAGATGAAAGCACGTGCCACGGACTATGGAAAAGAAAGAAGGAAGCTGGGCTCCTGATAACCCACAAATCAGAATTAAATTTCTGTGGAATGGGAGAAAAGGAAACCTCTGTTTTATTAAAGCTACAAATCCTACTTTGTTACCGGCAACTAAAAATTCCTAACTCATACAAGGTCTTGGTTTAAATATTGCTTTGTCAGAATGGCTTCTATGAAACGCCAGATAGGCCCTTTCTTTAGTTATCGCTCATAAAACCTGGTTCTTTTCCTTCATTGCTTTGATTCCAATTAAAAAAAAAAAAGTCTGCTACTTTGTTTAATTTATCTTCCCTACTGCACTATTGGACTTATGTGCCGGGCACTATATACAGTTAGAGAACTTGGGCTCCTGATAACTGGTGGAGCCCAAATCGGAATTGATTTTCTGTGGAAAGAGAGAAAAGGAAACCTCTGCACAAAAGGAAAAAAGCAAACCTCTGCACTGCACAAATCCAGGAGCACCAGTTAAACGATAGTCTGAGTGAATGATGGCACTTCCTGGAATTGTATAATTCACACTCGTGTGGTTGTACACAGCAGCCCTTACAAAGTCCCCGGTTAGGACCTTGACCATGAGGTTTGCCAATGTATTAGCCTAGGAGCTAGACCATGCTCAGTCCCCCAAAATATTGGTTGCAGGATGAAAGGGTGAATACAAACAACAGATTTAGTGATGTCCTGGGCTGGGTTCTGAAAGCCCCTAGTTGGGCAAAGCACAAAGTAATGGTGACAAGGTGGGGTCAGTGCTCCAACCCAGGGTGAACAAAGGATCCCAGGAGCTCTGAGGGAAGGGTCGGGATGGCCCTGGGAGCCAGAAGCTCTGTGCCCAGTGGAGGCCTTTCTTTTATGTGGTCTCAGTTTTCCACCTGAAAAGTGAGGGCATTGTTGCAGACAAGAGGTTTTGTTTAATCTTTGTTGGTTTTTTTTTTTTGTTTGTTTAATTTTATATGTTGTTTGCTTTGAGTAGGCAAAGTTTGCACGGCAAAAGAATCAAACAGTACAAAGCATAGGTAGAAAAGCAAGTTTCCTGTTTATTTCAAACACCCAGAACCTCACTTCTCCTCTCCCTTGCAAAAACCTAAAACTACTGGTAACCAGCCTGTAACCAGCTTGTGTGTGTGTATGTGGCATCTTTCCAAAGAAAAGATAAAATATAAGTATATGTATGTTATACACACACACATATATACTCTACATATGTGTGTATCAAATTTGCATATCTCTAAAACGGAAGCTTATTGTTTTAAAATTGTTATTTATTTTAAATCCAAAGTTTGAGTTAAAAAGTAATGATTATTAACAATTATTAGAAGATCATTACTGAAATAATTTTGCCATTAATCTCACACGCACTGTTTCACATCTTATTATTTTTTCATTTAATAAAATGCCTTGGGATGGTTTCATTGCTCTGACCCCTCCTTTTATTTAAACGGTTGCCTAGTAGAGTCTTCCACTGTGTGGCTGTAACTATAATTGATTTAACTGTTCTCCTGCTGGGAAATGGGTTATTTTCAAACTTTTGCTCCCTCAGATAATGCCGCAGTGAATATCCTTGTACTTCAATCTTTTTACTCGTGTGTGCAATTACATCGGTTGTTAAGTTTTTAGGAGTGGAACTGATGGCTCAGAGATTAAAAGAACTTATAATTTTCATAGATGCTGCCACATTTATCCACAGGGGGTGATACCAATTTGCCTTCTACCCAGCCTGTTTTCCCACCACTTCATCAGTGCATCACCAAGCTTTTGGATGGGTGGTTTCACTTT
Organism: Loris lydekkerianus; assembly: GCA_963574355.1. Taxonomy (NCBI): domain Eukaryota; kingdom Metazoa; phylum Chordata; class Mammalia; order Primates; family Lorisidae; genus Loris; species Loris lydekkerianus. Next base: position 19,743 of record CAUYPK010056809.1, on the reverse strand, counting down.
GAGTTTTTGGGGTATGAATTAAATAACCATCGTTTCACATGGTTAAGAATCATTTGTACAGTGATACCTTGCTATCTGCTGGATTGGTCCCAGGACTCCTCGCTGCCCTGCCCCCAGAACTCCAAAGTCTGCAATGTAAGTCTCTTATTTAAAGTTGCATAGCGTTTGCATATAATCTACCCACATTCTCCCGTATATTTTAAGTCTTCTCTAGATTCCTTACAATACCTAACACAGCATAAATGCTATAAAAATAGTCGTTATACTGTATTGTCTTTTATTTGTATATTTTTCTTATTATTTGCTTCCTCCCAGTAATATTTCTGATCTGTGGTTGGTTAAACCCACAGTCACAGAACCCTTGAATAGCTGGGATCAGGGATGATTGTATTTCATTTTGCATCAACTTTCTGTTCTTCTCCTCTGTGCTTTTTCCACTGGGTGGGATTATTGGTTTTTTTATTATCCATTTATAGAGGCACTTTACAAGCTTAAAGAACTAGCCAGGCCTTGTGGTGGGCATCTGTAGCCTCGACTACTCAGGGGGCTGAGGCAAGGGGATTGCTTGGGCGATCTGAATTTGAGGTTGCTGTGAGCTAGGGTGCCAGGGCACTCTACTAAGGGCAACAAAGTGAGACTGCCTCAAAACAAACAAACAAAAGTTATAAAAGGGGGTCAGGCTTTTGTCGATGATTATCAAACTTTTGATCTTTGCCACTCTGACAGGTGGGAAGTAGTGTCATGGGTGAGATTCTGGTATTGTTGGCATCTCCCTCTGCAAACTTCCTGGGCTTGCTCTGCAAATCTGCTGTTTCCACCCAGGCTGTGAATACACCAACCCAGGCCCCAGGCCTGTGGGTGAGGGCACTTCAAAGAGCACCCCAGGTTGGTTATTATGGGGGGCATCCATGACCCAAGAGCTCTTTTCTGCTTGGATTCCTTCAGAGGAAACATGCAGCAGTAGACGAAGGAAGTTATATGCGAAGAGGATTGATAACCCTCCTTGCGAGGGGGCCCAGTGGGGTTTGCAGGCGCAGGGGCTAACGTGGCTGGTTGCCATGGTAGCCGGCCAATCCCTTTGCACTTGGTCTGGGGATCTCGCACCAGGATTCAGGTGTGCTGGGTCTAAAGTTCGCAGGCTGGTGGAACTTGGGGATTAAGGACCCAGGGTCTTCAGTTCTCCCAGACAGCAGGAGGAGGGACTTGGCAGGGACCCGGCATTGCCCAAAGGGATGATGGCTAGAAACTGTGTCAAGGAAAAGATCCCTGCTCATCCATATCTCCCTTTCTGGAAGAATTCAGTGCATCCATCATTTCATTTCAGAAGAAGCAGACAAGAAGAAAATGGTCTAGGAAACCGAAATCCCAGTACTGCTGTTTTGTCTGATGAGCAATGCTTGAAATGAAGAGTCTGCAGAGAAGGGTTGAAGGAAATCAAGTTAAGGAGGATTGTCTTAGGGATTCAGAAGGTAGAATGAGACCTATTCTGAAGCTTTCTGTGCTGTTTGGTATAAAATTGTTTTGAATAAAGACAAGGTAATATTTATAACAATAGCACTACAAACCTTATGTTGCCCTTACCGAGTCCCCTTTCCCAGCAAAACCCAGGGTAGATTGTTTTTTAACACTGCTCTCCTTTATGTGATGAAATTATTTTCAGTAAGGACCATTAATAATCAGCAATACTCATTATCTTCTTGCTTCATACTTAGATTTGAAATTGATGATTGATACAAAAAGAGGTATGAATTACTATAATATTTAAATGTATTATTTAAATTCAATAAAATATTTAATGTGTGCATCTTCACACTGACAAACAGCCTTGAAAAAAAATATTTCATATATGAATCAAAATTTGGACTTACCAAAAAAAAACAATTACATCTTATAGTTGACACCATTTTGCTGCTTTTAATTTTTTTTTTGCATTTTTTTATTGTTAAATCATAGCTGTGTACTTTAGTGCAATCATGCTGCTTTTTTTAAACACAAATAAAAACTCCAAGTGGTCGAATAGAATGATGGAAGTGATTAACTCAGGGTCTCTTTTGTTTTCTTTTCTCTCTTTCTTTCTTTTTTAATTTTTTTTGTAAATCCAAAAGAAACCTTAATTTTACTCTATGACAAAATCTCTCTCTCTCTTTTTTTTTTTTTGAGACAGTCTTACTTTGTTGCTCTCAGTAGAGTGTTTTGGTGTCATAGCTCACAGCAACCTCAGACTCTTGGGCTCAAGAGAGTCTCTTGTCTCAGCCTCCAGAGTAGCTGGGATTACAGGCACCCCCCACAGTGCCTGGCTATTCTTTTCTTTAGAGACAAGGTCTCACTTTTGCTTAGGCTGATCTGAAACCTGTGAGCTCAGAAAATCCACCCACCTCGGCCTCTCAGAGAGCTAGGATTACAGGATTACAGGCATAAGCCACCACACTGGGCCAAAAATGTCTTTCTTTTCATTTAGATCACCACATGCTATTGTTTATTTCCAATATACTCTTTAAACACAGGAATATTGAAGGTTGAAGAGGTTAGAAATATATTCAAAAAACACCCAAACAAATGAAAACTGTTGTGATCTTGCAATTGAAACTGAGTGGATGTTGGAGAGTCTACCAAGTTGGACAATTGAGTTCACAAACTCGTCCTAGGAAAAGTGCTACATACCTCGTTGCTGAATATCATTACAGTCACCTTCCAAGCACTCCTCTTAGCCATCTGGTGAATGTAGCTGGTTTACCTGGCTCATGGATCTGTACACTGTATAAGAAGCATGGAACCACATCTTCTTCAGGTTGGTACCACTCATGTTGGAAGGGGAAGGGGAGACAGTGTACGCAGAGACCACACTGGTGAAAGAGGAAGCCGTGGAAGAGAGGAAGCTAGTGAGAGGGAGGGAAGGTGTTAGGCTCTTTTTAACAATGAGCTATTTTGGGAACAAAGAGAGCAAGAACTCACTCATAATACCCTGCATTAATCTATCCATGAGGGCCCTGCCCCCATGACCAAAACACACCCCACCTCCAACATTGGGAACCAAATTTTCAAATGGAGTTTGGAGGGGTCAAATATCCAAACCATAGCACTGAGTCACTTGTGTATGTCAGGGGCTGACTGTAGAACTAGTTCTCTAAATTAATTCAGAACACAATGTTTATTAAAGATTGTATCGGTTTGTGACCACCCCAGAGATATAAATCACACCAGTAATTTGATTAGGGAAAATTTTATAAAGAATAATTAACTAGTAGCAGGGATTTAACCACCATGAGAGGTAAAGAAAACTGAACAATATGGGAATAACAGATGTAGGAAGCAGTTACTACCTTCAGGACTGAAAGTACCTAAGTGTATTAGATTTTTATTGTTGAGTCATGAATTAGCACAAATTTAGGAGTTTAAAACAATATCTGTTCAGCTGCTATGAAAAACAGTGTGGTGGTTCTTCAAAAAAAAAAAAAAAAAAAATTACCATATGATCCAGCAATTCCAGTTCTGGGTATATGCCCAAAAGAATTGAAAGCAAGGATTCAAACAGGTATCTGTACACCCAAGTTCATAGCAGTGTTATTCACAATAGTCAATAGGTGGGAGTGACCCAAATGTTCCTCAATGAATGTGTGATAAACAAAATATGGTGTGTGTATATATATATAGTGTATGTATATATACACACAAATATATATGTACAATAGAACATAACATAGCTTTAAGAAGGAAAAAATTCTGATCCATACTATATCATGGATCCACCTTAAAAACATTATGCAAAGTGAAATAAACCAGATACAAAAGGACGAAAAGGACAAATAGTGTAGTATTCCACTTATTTGAGGTACCCTAGAATGGTCAAATTCATAGAGACAGAGTAGAATTGTGGGTTTCAGGGAGCGGGGGAGAGGAAAATGAGGTTATTGTTAATGGAGACAGATTTTCAGTTTGGGGTGATGAAAGAGTTCCAGAGATGGGTGATGGTTGCACAATAATGTGAATGTACTTAATTACACTGAGCATTACACTTAAAAATGTTAAATGTTAAGTTAAAAAACTTAAAAATGGTTAAAATTGGTACATTTTATGTTATGCGAATTTTAGCACAGTAAAGAAAATTAACCCCCCCCTCCATTGGTTAGCTCACAGTTCTGTAGTTCAGCAGTTCTTTGTTCAGGGCATGAAAGACTAAAGGCAAAGTGTCGGACAAACTGGATTCTCCTACTGAGGTTCTGGAGAAAAATTCACCTCCATGCTCATCTTGTTGTTGGTCAGATTCAGTTCCTTGCAGCTGTAGGATTGAAGTCTCCATTTCTCTGATAGCTGTTGGCTGGGGGCCACTTTCAGCTCCTAGCTGCCACCCACATTTCTTGCCATATGGGCCCCTCCATATTCAAAGCAGCATTGGCAAGTCAAATGTCCTTTCCTGTCTCTGACTTCTAAAACCGGATTTAAAGGACTCATGTGATTAGATCAGGCTCGTTCAGATCATCTCCCTTTCTTTAAATCAGCTGTGTCACCACATACAATCTAATCACAGAATTGCAAATTCATTACATTTTCAGTCCTGGGGATTATACAGGGAACATATGCCTGGGATGTCCTTGGAGGCTGTTTTAGATTTAGACCCTGTGGGAGAAAAAGGAGGTTAGGTTCACAGTAGCAAATTTCTCTGAAGTTCTGCAAGCCAGGGCTGGTGAGCAACAAACAATCTGCTGGGTTGTTGACAAAACTCTCCCAGAAGCTTCTCACAGGGCACGGGTGAAATTCTCTAAGAAGCCACCTGCTGGCTGCTGTGCCATAAGGAGCAAGAAAGGTGCTTGAACCAGGAAGAGCAGTGCTCCTCCAGCGCCCTCTATTGGCATCGCCTAACCTTGTTTGGCAGGCGGAGGCTGGATTCGAACCCTCAGTTCTGGTGTGTGGCTGGCACCTTACCCACTTGAGCTACAGGCGCTGAGCCACTCTATGTCTCCATCTCAATAGCGATTACAGCAATTTCTGGAACTTAAACCAACATTTTATTTTTTAGGGGATAAAATCCCCCAGTGCTATGGGTTGGATATTTGACCCCTCCAAACCTCATTTTGAAAGTTGTTTCCCAGTGATGGACCTGGGGCCTAATGGGAGGAGTTTTGGTCATGGGGGCAGATCCTTCATAAATAGATTAATCCTCATGGTGGGAGCATGGTGAAAATAAAAGGAAAAAGCAAACCAAACATTTTTAATTTGTTTTATTATTTTCAATTTCTGTACAACAATATAGGAAGTCCCCAGTTTACAAACAAGATAGGTTCTGTAGGCTTGTTCTTAAGTTGAATGTGTATGTCAGTTGAAACATCTACATTGACCTATTACCTGTAATAGCCCCTGTACATAAGTGTGAGTCATATGTACATTGGATATTTGTAACTCAGGGACTGCCTGTGAACCTCATATTGCCTGTGCTCAGGGTGGACATACTGCCTTCTCTGTTTCTTTGTTCCTGAAAGTCACCACTATTATGAATTTTGTGTTTATTATTCTGTTGCTTTTTTAAAATTTTGCCTAATTGGTCATATTGTTTTATGGATTCCTGAATGTATGTCAATTGATTCTAATCGTAGTATGGTTTGGATGTGGTTTGTTCCCATGAAAACGTGCTGAAATTTGTCCAGAGGGTGGCAGTGTTGGGGACTTGGACTTGTGGGTGGTGTTTGGGTTGGGAGTGAGTCCCTCCTGTGTAGATAAAAGCCCTGCTTCAAGGGATGAGTGAGTTCTCCCTCTGGGAGAATGGATTAGTTCCCCCAAGGGCAGAGGGTGTTGGTAAAAGGTCTGGGTTCCTCAATTTCTTACCAGGTGAACCAGGTACACTGGCCGGCTCCCCTGTGGCTTTCCGCCAAGCAGCCTGAGGCCCTCACCAGGAGCTGAGCAGATGCTGGTTTCATGGCCCTGGACTTCCCAGATTGAAGAACCAGGAGCTAAATAAATTCTTTTTCCTCATAAATGATCCAGTCTTAGGTATTCTGTTACAGCAATGCTCAATAGTCTAAGACAGTTTGTATTTCTTTGCAACTTAGTTTTTCATTTTACATGGAAGCGCAGTCCCATTTGATTACTGCCCTCACTAGGGCCCAGCATTTCAGAGCTGTTCTCTTAGCGTTCTCTGTCATTTGCTCTCAGGGACATTCCTGATTTCTCTCCCTCGTTGATACGGACACCTGTTGCCTTAGTCTCGCTACCATTTCTTAGTCTCAGTGAATTGTGCCCCTGCTTTTCCTGAGAGAGAACCACCTCTCTCTCTTATCTAGTTCCAAGCAGAGGGAATTGTTCTGAAACCCCAAGGAAGTAGGGTTTCAGAACCCTGCACTGGCCAGCATGGTAGCCACAAGCCATAGGTGGCCATTTAAATTTAAATGAGGTCAAATAAATGACATAATAGTAAAATTCTGTTTCTCACTCGCCGATTCACACTTTAAGTGCACTGTAGGCACATGTGACTGAGGGGCACTGTGTGGGACAGTGCCGATCGAGAACATTTCTGACATCACAGAAAGTTCTATTGACTAGGTGCTCTGTGATAACTAGAGATAGTGATGAGGAGGTGTGAGCTGGAGAAGCTGAAGTGGAGACAGGGACTGGACCACAGATACCCAGGAAGGTCTTGGTAAGGAGTTGAATTTTAAGTCCAACTGGAAGTCATGATGGCTTTTAAGCAAGGGCATGGCATTGCCTGGTTTCTGTTTTAAGAGGATGACTCTGGCTGTTATGGAGTTATGCATTGCAAGGAGGCAGAAATGGAAGTGGGGGGAGAGGCCCAGGGAGGGAAGGGGGAGGTTTGTGGGGAGGTTCACAAAGTGGTTGCCTCAGGTAATGATAGGATGGTGGTGGTTGGTGCTGAGCTGTGACAATGGAGCTGGACAAAAGTGGACAGATACAGGAGACGTGTAGAAGGAGAATGGGTAGAACTTGTCCCCCTCAGCTGTGAGTGAGCACAGAGAGCGTGCCATGAAGGTGGCTTCAGGGACCTTCAGAGCTGCAACTAATACAGGGAGAGACCTCACTCCAAACCGGTGATCTCAACCCTGGGTGGGAGCTTTAAAATATACAAGGCACTCAAGACTCATCCCTTAAGAGTCTAATATATATTGGCCTGTTGGTGGGGCCTGGACATTTGTATTGTTTCTAAAAGCAGACTGGACTCCAGAGTCAGTGAACACCAAATAGACTGTGTTTTCCCATGCAATTGTAATGTGCATCCAAGGGTAAGAGTCACTTTTTAAAATAAAAGGATACACCAGGGAGCCTGTGTTGTGTTCAAACACAGTACCTGGAGCAGGAGTTGAGTGTGTCGGAGGCACAGCCCAGGGGCTGCCATGCATCTCATTGAGTAAAATAAAAAAACCATTGAAAGGTAGAAGATAGCTCAAGGCATCAGTGGGTTGAGGCATTTAGCTTTAGTGGGAGATTAGCTTTGGCATCAGAAGTTCCAGCACAGTTATCGACAGGAACCATCAGTGGAGATAACTTTAATGGTAATGGGTTGACAGTGTTGGCATCAGCAGAAGACATTACCGCAGCTATTAGGAGCTGGAAAGGCAGGAGTTGGAGTTGGCCAAGCAATGAGGTCACTGAACTTGACATTGTTTTTATCTGCCAGCATTGGTTCCTTGGGAGGTTCCCTCTCCCTGTCTTTCTCTTGGCCATGGTGTGGTCAATCACGGCGTCCCCCTTTGGCTCTTTGGCTGGGCCAATGGTACTATAGGCCTTTCCTGGATTCAGTGGTTGGTTCAGAGGTGCTCACACACCTTAGACAGTACCAATCACAGTTCTTCCATGAGCGATTGTATCTGGATGCTGCACAAGATGGCATCATTTAGGTTATTGATGTAGGGGTTATCAACTGCTGCTTAGTGGATTACCCTAGAACATAGTGGCTTAAACAACAGTGTTTTATTATCTCTCAGTTTCTGCAGGTGGAGACTTCAGACAAGGCACAATGGGATAGATTGTTTTTGTTCTATGACGTCTGAGCTCTTAGGCGTCTTTGACTATGGATTCATCTGAAGACACCTCCACACATAAGATTTGTTGCTGATGCTGGTTGTCAGCTGAGCTGAATGGAGACACCAGTATGTGCCTCTAGCCCCATTAGGTGGCTGAGCCACAGACCATAGTCTAATCACCCTCATACCACTGGAAAATCAGCCCTCATGGGACATCTCTGGGCAAAGTTAAGCAGACGGCTCCTGCAAGGTGACTTTTACATGAACTCCAGAGTCAGTGAACACAAACTAGATTTGTGTTTTCTGATCCCAAAAAGGCGAGATGTCATTCAGCCAGTTGGAGAAAAAAGTTCAGCCCCAAAGATAAGTGGAAATTTGTCTGCCTCTCATCTAAGTCCCAAGGTTGGAGCAAGATCCGGAGGGCGGGGCTGGTTTTTGACCTTGAAGAGGTTGTTAATTACCTTGAATGGGTCCCACGTGATGCTTTTAAGCAGACAGATTTTGTCTAGAGAGGATGGAGTGGGCAGTTTGGTTTGGGCCTGGAGCAGGTCGTGAGTGAGGTTTTATAGATCCCTCCCTGGCTGTTCTGAGCGCATCCTTGGGTGGAGGAGGCCAGTGTGGTCTGAGGGGCAGAGAGCGAGAGTGTGGTCAGACCCAAAGAGTGTGTGTAGGATTTCTTGCTTTATTTGTTTTGCTTTAACTCAGGAGCACTGAGGTGTGGTGTAGCAGGAGCAGTGAGTTCTTCTTCCAGCACCCTTCTCCTCAAATGCTACCTTTTTGACAATTTGTTCATGGTATGTGGCATAGAATTTATCATTCAAACTAGGACACACTTAATATTGATATTGGGGCCAACAGGTGAAAATGCGGATCTTGCAGGCCAGAGTTGTATCGCCATCCTGGGGCCGAGTGGAAACATGCTTGTGTAAAGAAGGGAGTTTCATGTCAGCAAGAAATGAGAGGTGTGCAGAGAGGGGAGCAAAGGAGTGGAGGCTTCTTAACTGTGCTGGCCTTTGCCCAGGTGTGTCCCTCATCTGTACACACCGGTTTGCCTGCTTTCCACTTGGCTGAATTTAGACAGAATTGGCTGAAAAGGTATAGTCCTGAAAGTCACCATGACTTTTTGACTTTTATTTGATATATCATAATATACCCGCAATGAAGAAAAGTTATGTGTGTGTACTCCTGTGGAACCACCAGCCAGAGCAGGATTTAGAATGTTTTTCTGGCTGGAATATTTTAGAGTCTTTCATCCTACTGGGAAAGGGAGTTGTAACGTTGTGTTTATTTTAGATTCTTACATCATGCTGCCGTTAGTTTCCTATGGCTGTTGTGACAATCGCCACACATTTAGTAGCTTATACAACACAAACATATCATCTGACAGTTCTGGAGGTCAGAAATCTGATGCAGGGCTCACTGAGCTAAAATCCCAGGGTCGGCAGGGCTGTGTTCCTTGTGGAGTGGCCAGGAAAGAATCCATTTTCTTGCCTTTTTCCAGCTTGCAGGCAGCCAGCATTCCTTGACTCCGGGTTCCTTCCTTCTACTCGTGCAAAGAGCAATGTCCAGTTGACTTTCTGATATTGCATTGCTCTGAACTCACTTTTCTGCTACCCTCTTTCCAACATACAGACCATTGTGCTGGACCCTCTATCTGGGTAATCCAGGGTAACTCCCATCTCAAACTCAGCTGATTAGTGACTTTAATTTCATCTTTAATTCTCTCTTGCCATGTAACATAATATATTCATAGGTTCTGGGGATTAGGATGCATGCATCTTTAGGGGAGCGTTGCCCAGTTACTTCACATACATATATGACATTTATACTCATTAAGGAACAAAGTCCCTCACCTCAACTCATTATAATATTTTCACTGTTAAAACAGTGCAAATTCCTGGGGAGGGAGAAGAGGAGGAGAAAGTTTATATGTATTGAGCACATAAGGTGTGCCTGGTACATAGTTTTGGGATTTCACAAAGATGATGTCACTCCTAGAAGTTCTTGGTTGTGTATAGAGATGCTTTCTACTGCAGGGGACTTAGGCTGACTCCCAGTGCCTTCAGCAAATTGGGCTTTATTTCTCTCATTTAAAAAGATGTCTGGAGGTAAATGGCTGTTGATCTCAGTACTTAGTGTCAGGGTTAGTACCTCTAAGTTCTGTCTTTTTTCTAACTACTTATTGCCTCATGGTCAAAAGATGGCTGCCCCTGCACCAGGCATCATCATGTCTGTTTTCAATACAAAAGGTGGAGAGAAGGAAGAAGGGCACCAACTTCAATTATTAGTTTATTTACTTATTTTTAATCAGAAATGCAAAATCTCTTTCAAAATTCTCTCTATTCTGCAGACGTCTATTTACATATTATAATATTTGGGCTATGATCATTCCTAGTTGGGAGGGAGGCTTGAAAAGTGATTTTTTGTTGTTGTTGCTGTTGTTTTTATTCCTTTGTAGTCAGAGCTAGCAGGGAACAAAGGGGGCCAGGAAAAGAATCCAGCAGCTAAGCAGTTGTGTTTACCAGGGTGAAATTGTTCCTATTGCCACAGACCTCTTTACCTTCCTTGCCTAAGGTCTCATAGATTGAAAATGGAGGAGTCAAAACTCAAATTCTTTTTTTTTTTTGAGACAGATTCTCATTATGTCACCCTCAGTGGAGTACTATGGGCATCATAGCTCACAGCAACTTCCAACTCCTGGGCTTAGGTGATTCTCTTGCCTCAGGCTCGTGAGTAGCTGGGACTACAGGCACCTGCCACAATGCCTGGCTATTGTTTTGTTACAGTTTGGCTGGGGCCGGGTTTGAACCTGCCACGCAGGTGCCCTACTCACTGAGCAATAGGCACCGCCTGAAAAACTCAAATTCTTTTTTTTTCTTCAGTTTTTGGCCAGGGCTGGGTTTGAACCTGCCACCTCTGGCATATGGGGCTGGCACCCTATCCCTTTGAGCCACAGGCGCCACCTGAAAACTCAAATTCTTAAACTCACACACATTCCACTGCTCCACACTGCAACTTAATATCTTTAAAAAAAAAAATTAGTGGTAAAATTATTCTTTACTGAGTATGATTTACATAGAGTAAAATACACAGATCTTAAAAAGTACAATTGGATAGGTTTTGACAACTGTATACACCTATACACCAGAAAGTACTCTTGTGATCCTTCCCAGTTAAAACCTTATCTTTCCACTATGATTTTAGCACCATATTTTTGTTTTGCATTTTAAAAGAATTTCATATAAATGAAATCATAAAACACCTGTGCTTTGGTGTTTGGCTACTATTCCCTCAACATTAGGTTTCTGAGATTCATCTGTGTTTTTGCCTGGATCAGTTTTTTTCTTCCCTTTTATCTATGTATTTCATTGAACAGATATACCACAGTTTGTTCCTTCTTTCTTCTGTTGATGGTTATGTGAATGGTTTCCAGTTTGGGTGTTTATGAATAAAGCTGCTATGAATGTTCTTGTTCAAGTCTTTTTTTGTGGGCATGTGTGTCTGTTTCTGTTGGATATCAGCCTAGCAGCAGAATTGCTGGTCATGTGTTGGATGCATATTTACTTGGTTAGAAATGGCTTGGATGCCTTTTGATAATGGTCCTAGTAAAAGAAGGGCAAATGGAGAATGTAGGGAAAAGGTCCAGGAAAATAAGAGCTTCAGGGACTTCAAGTGTCTGAATAAGACAGGATGCTGGGCACTTGGCACCTGCCAGGTGGTGAGGATGGATGAAGAGAGGGACATGGGATTGAAACACAGCCTCTCAGCTCTGGCTGCTTTTGAAGCGTGTTTCCAGATATTCTGATTTTAGGTTATTGGTTTTCAACCTTAGCCTCCCATTGGAATCACCCACGAGCTTTAAAAAAATGCTGGTCCCGGAGTCCTACCCCCAGAGTGTCTGAATTCAAGGCATGTGGCCTGAGCATCTGAAGTTTCAAAAGGTCTTCAGGTGACTCTTATGTGCCACCGGGGGTGGGAACCACTGCTTTAAAGCAAATCCTTCATAAACTTTAATGTTAAGTTGCAAATTCTGGTTCAGATCATCTGGAGTGGCGCCAAGATTCCACGATTCTGACAAGCTCCCAGTTGTTGCTAATGCTACTGGTCTGTGGCCCTCACATTGAGCAGCAGTGTTTAAAGAGAAACTACAAATATGTTTTTTTTTTTTACATGGGAAATCTCATAATTAGAATACAAACAAGAAAACAAACAGATCATTGTGTACACTGAACAAGTCTGTAGGCAGATTTCCCTGAGGGCTCCTGGTTCAATGTGTGTGCGTGTCTCTCAATGTCTCCCTTTAATATCTCTTCTGTAGGTTTCCTGTTATGGTCAGGATGCTGGGATTTTGTGACATCTAAGACAAAATCCCTGTCTTTCAGGGGCTCAGATGTGGGTGGGTCTGGAGGCAGGGATGAACAGGATGGTGGGTGGGCTGTTGGCTTGTTTTGGGGACAGGGTGATCTGAGAAAGGCCTCAGAACAGTCTTCCCCACACAACCCCAGGGCAATCTCACCCATAATTGACATAACTGGTTTTCCTGCTGATGAGACTAGGCTAGACGAGGTCCAGACAGCTCCCCATCACACCCCAGCATTAGGAGCACGCATTTCTCCTCTCCCTTTATCGGATCAAAGTCTTCCATCAAGCTGTCTGGTTCTGTCTTATTCAATTAAACTTTTTAATCCAATTTGACCCATGCATTCATCTTCTTTGAAATCTGAGAGACGACAGCAGCCGCTACAAATTGAGAGTAAATGGCTGAATTAGCTTTCAGAGAGGATTCGACGAGACTCTTTCTTTCCAGAGACCAACGGGCTCTTCAGAAGCAGCTGGATCTTTAGAAGAAGGTGGCTGGGGGCTTGGAGGAAGGGGAGGGGAGTCATAATCACCCTACGCCTTGGGACTCTTGGAGAGATGGCACGGCACAGAGTTTGGGAGCAGAAACCCTGGAGCCTGAGCAGCTGGGGTCAGGTGCAGCTGGGTGATATCAGACAAATGTTTGAAACTCTGTGCCTCAGTTTCCCTACCTGTAAGATGAAGATGAGAACAATAGTACCTACCTCTTAGGGCTGTTGGGAGGATTTAGTGCACCCCAAAATCTATGTGAAACTTACACAGACTAGCACTTGGTATGTAATAACACCTATACATGTTAGGCAGTACCCAACCACACTGGAAGATTTACTTGGCACGTCCACACACAGTGTGGGGGAGCCACGGCACACATCCACTTAACTTTGTGGGAATTAAACCATGAAAGCTTGACTGATACGTCACCTAGCAAAGCGATCAAACCAAACAGCCTTTACCCAGGCATTTTTTTTTTTTTTTTTTTTTTTTTTGGCTGGGTGCCGGGCTTGAACCCGCCACCCCCGATATATGGGTCTGGTGTCCTACTCCTTTGAGCCACAGGTTCCGCCCTACCCAGGCATTTTTTTAAGGTTGTTTAACTAAAGGACTAGCATTCTGTTGGAGAAAAAACTAGGACAGTTAATGATGCTTAGAACCATCCTTACTTTATGGATAACATAAAGGATTTTTCAAGGTGAATTTTGCGCCATCCATGGTTTTTGCCTGAAATACTGACTTTTTTCAAATTTTCAACTGATCTTGGCCTTTCTCATGTCCTACCTATGTGACCCTTGTCCACCCTAGTGAAATAGGCAGGGTGTGTGCAAATAATCAGATAGCTGAGCGTGATGCTTCGGACCGAGAGCTTGAGAATCAAACAGCCTGGGTTCAAATTCCATCTCTGGTACTTTTGGAGGTACCAGAGATGAATCAATCTCTTTGTGTCTTCATTTTCGTTTCTGCAAGCAGAAAATATTCTAGTAATGATAATAAAGGTAAAAATAATAATACTTATCTCATAGGGTTGTTTCAGGATTAACTGGGTTAATGTACATATAGGGCTTGGAACAGTGACTAATAAATGCCAGTCAAAAGCTGCCATAGCTAGGCCAGGCTCTGTGGCTCACACCTATAATTCCAACACTCTGGGAGGCTGTGGTGGGAGGATCGCTTGAGCTCAGCAGTTTAAGACCAGACTGGGCAGGAGTGAGACCCTATCTCTATTAAATACGGGAAAATTAGCCACATAGGGTGGTGGACTCCTCTAGTCCTAGTTACTCAGGAGGCTGAGGCAGGAAGATCAATTGAACCCAGGAGTTTGAGGTTGCTGTGAGCTAAGCTGATACCACGGCACTCTAGCCTGGGTGACAGACTGAGACTGTCTAAAAAAAAAAAAAAAAAAAAAGAAAAAAAAAAAAGTCATAGCAAGAGTAAAAGTACAATGATTAATGGCAGACCTTGTGTGATGCATTTAGTATGTATTATTGCAGCTGAACCTCTGCTTTCTGCAGAGATGGGGAGGTTTGCCAAAGTCCTCAGTTTACAAGCTCAGCTCTGCTGCTTGTGAGCACACTAAGCCTCTGGCGGGACCCTGTAAAAAAGTAAAAATGGTGTGATGCTGTCCCCTTTAAGGGTGTACACAAGAACTTGAGGTTACTGAGCACCTACTATGTGCTGGGTGTTGTGCTAGCTGCACGATCTCATTTAATCTTCTCTGAGACTCTGTGAGGTAGCTGCTGTCACCAGCCCTACTTTCATATAAACTGAGGCACAGGGGCCTGTATCTGCTTCATTCTGAGGTCCTAGCACCCATCCCGGGTCTGTTGGGTGTAACTGTTTACTGGAGGAGAGTTTGTCTTCTGGGGTTAAGGCGTGATCTGTTTCATTCATCATAAGAAAGATAAGGTGGGGGAAAAGCTGTGTGGGGTTTGAGGGGAACACGCAGGAAAGTGGGGCCCAGGGGCAGACAGCCTGCGACAGAGGTCAGCTGGGGTTGTTGTGATGCATTGTCTCACTGTGAGAATATGGGGATCCGTCAGACAGAAATCCAACCAGAAGGTAGCATTTGGGGCAGCGCCTGTGGCTCAGTGAGTAGGGCGCCAGCCCCATATACCGAGGGTCGCGGGTTCAAACCTGGCCCTGGCCAAATTGCAACAAAAAATAGCTGGGCATTCTGGCAGGTGCCTGTAGTCCCAGCTGCTTGGGAGGCTGAGGCAAGAGAATCGCCTAAGCCCAGGAACTGGAGGTTGCTGTGGGCTGTGATGCCATGGCACTCTACAAAGGGCGACATAGTGAAACTCTGGCTCTAAAACAAAACAAAACAAA
Organism: Loris lydekkerianus; assembly: GCA_963574355.1. Taxonomy (NCBI): domain Eukaryota; kingdom Metazoa; phylum Chordata; class Mammalia; order Primates; family Lorisidae; genus Loris; species Loris lydekkerianus. The sequence continues at coordinate 4,597 of CAUYPK010056809.1, read as the reverse complement.
ACAAAACAAAACAAAACAAAACAAAACAAAACAAAACAAAACAAAACAAAACAAACAAACCCAGAAGGTAGCATTTGCTGTTTATGAAGCTGTTTATGGGGGCGTCTCCCCCTTCCTAGAGATGTTTGGCTTCATGTAGGGGTGTGTGTGCATTGGGGAAGAGGCATGAGCAGGAAACAGAGTTTGGGTGACCCCAGGTGGGTTTGCTTACAACCTTCATGTGACTTTCACTTGGCCTAGAGAAGAGAGTCATTGATCTGTTGAGTTTAAATTTCACTCTGCTGTGGGTAGGGAGATTTGGAAAAGGCAGGATCTAAAGTGGGTTCAAATCTGCTAAGAGACTTTGTGTAAGTTACTTAACCTCTCTCTGGTTCAATATTCTCTTCTGTACCATGGGATAATAATCTCTTTCTTTCTTTCTTTTTCTTTTCTTTTTTTTTGCAGTTTTTGGCCGGGGCTGGTTGAACCCGCCACTTCCAGCATATGGGGCTGGTGTCCTACTCTTTTGAGCCACAGGCCCTGCCCTGCCCTTCCCTTCCCTTCCCTTCCTTTTCTTCCCACCCCATCCATCACAAGGCCTAGAATAAGTGGATGCCCCTAATCTTGCTGCTCCCTGCTTTTCTGAAGTCAATTATTTCTGTACAAATCAGGAGAACCCACAAGGCCTTGGAGACAGATGGCCTTGGCATGTTTCCAAACCCATCTGGGCCTCAGTTATCTCATATGTAAAATGGGAGTGACAGCAGTAGTGGCCTGTTAGTGCTATGAGCATTATGACAAGGAATGAATGGAACGTGGTTAGTCATGGTCACTATTTGTGTTAGTTTTCTTTTTTGTTCCTTTTCATCACTCATTTCCTTGAAGCTGGGTTTCTGACCCAGAAGAGCAGGACAAGATTTGTAGGGCGGGACTAGGCGACCACAGAGCTTTCTGCTTTCTTTTTTTTTTTTGAGACAGAGTCTCAAGCTGTAGCCCTGGGTAGAGTGCCGGGGCATCACAGCTCACAGCAACCTCAAACTCTTGGGCTTAAGCGATTCTCTTGCCTCAGCCCCCCAAGTAGATGGGACTACAGGCTCCCGCCACAATACCTGGCTATTTTTTTTGTTGTTGTTATTGCAGGTGTCATTATTGTTTTAGTTGGCCTGGGTTGGATTCGAACCAGTCAGCCTCGGTGTATGTGGCCGGTGCCCTACCCACTGAACTACGGGTGCTGCCCACTTTCTGCTTTCTGTAGCACCTTCTCTATTTTTTTGCTACATTTGGGTGTTGTAATCACTCTGGGGGGTAGGTTGGATGTCACCTCCGTGTGATGAATAAGGAAAGCAAGGTCCATAGAAGTCAAGAAACTGACTAAGGAGCATCTGGTAGGTGAGGATGGAGCTGTGCCTGGTGCCCACAGTTCCTCACCTCCAGCCAATTGTTCTTTGCAGATCTGGGGTTTTCAATTGAGGATGATTTTGACCCCATGGGACATTTCACAATATTTGGAGATAATTTTGGTTGTCACAAGTTGGGGCAGGTGTGCTAGTGGCATGTAGTGGGTTTAGATTAGGGACACTGTTAGTTATCCTGCAGTGCACAGAACAGCCCCACAGCCCCACAGTAAAGCATGGTCCAGCCCCAAGCCCCAAGTGTCAACTATGCCACAGTTAAGACAACCTGGTCTACCTCTCATCTTAAGGTGATACTGATTAGTCTAAACTAAGAAGGACATTTTAGAGCCTCATCAGGTAGCAGCCACTGTTTGAACATTTCTTCTTGTATTTGTATAAACAAATTTAATCCTCACAACCATCCCAGAAGTAGGTCATAAGAGCATCCCTATTTTATAGCTGAGGAAACGGTGGTACAGAGAGGTTAAGTAACTTGTTCAAGGCCACACAGCTAGTAAGAGCTGGGCTCTGACCCCAGGTAGTCCTGCCCTAGCACACGCACCCTCAATCTCTATACTTTGGGAGATAACAGAGAAGGGAGGGAATTGGTTATGAGAGAATTTGGGGATAGATCTGGGTCCTTTCTTAGAGGGCTGGAAAGGCAGCCAGTGTAGGTAGTATTTTCTGTATTTCTGTCTGCTGGGAATGCCTCACCTTCCTTCCACCGCCAGCCCTGTCAACTTTGTTCTGGTGCTCTGCTTTAACTCTACTGCCCCGTTCCATTCTCACCTTAAGATTCTTGTGGGGATTGTCAATTTCAGATTTTACCCTCCCAGCACCACCCCCCACCTCCCAGACCAATCAGAATACTTCCCCGGGCTTCTCTTTGAAGAAGAGGCGGAGATAGAGCGGCAGTCCCCTTCTGTGATGGGTAGAGTGTACAGGCCAGAAACAGCCCGGGAGTGGCAGGAACAAGGGAAGATGGGGGGAGCGAGAGGGAGAGAGCCCGGGTGAAAGCATTCAAATTCCCGAATCCAGTTGTCCCCAGGTATTAACCTGCCTTTCCCAAGATTGGTAAAACCTTCCAAAAATTATTGATACGTGGTCAATAATTTCTTGCCATTTTCCTCTCAGTATTTACTATAATGTTTCTAGGTGTGAATTTTATTCATCCTGCTCCGGGCTTGACTTCCTTCTGGATTCTAAGGATAGGTATCTTTTGAGGATCTGGAAAATTCTCAGCCTTTTTCTCTCAAAAAATGCTTCTCTTGAACCATTCTTCGTAGTCTTTCCTCTTTTGAATTAGATGCTGGAGTATCTCATCTGTCCGTCCACGCATCCTTCCATCCTCCCATCAGTGGCATCTCTTTATCTTGCTGAACCACAGGCATCAAGTGAAAAGACGGACGCGGAGACCGGCTGTGCTGCCTCATCTAGCTCACTTTCCTCCACCAAGGAGCAGGCTCTCTTTACAATGCTGTGCCAGCTTCTCTCTTTGCAACTGTGAGTTTTCTGTTGTAGAAGATTCATTGTTTGCCCTTGGTGTTGACCTCAGGGCCTGGGTAAGGAGGGGGATGCAGCAAATCTTCACCTTGTGGACTCTCCAGGGTTGGGGATGATGGAGCCTCTCAAGAGGCTTTGGGCGAAGGCGTATCATGCAACTTTGCTGAACACTTATACCTCTTGCTGTCTAATGCATTTTCTCTGTACACTTTGCTGCCATATGTGAGATATATATATATGTATGTATATGTATCTAGAGAGGGATAGATAATTTCCACCCCCCACAATTACCCTGTAAGGTTTTTCTTTTTCTTTTATTTTCTTTCTTTTTTTTTTTTTTTTATGGAATCTTGCTCTGTTGCCCAGACTGGAGGACAGTGGCATCATCATAGCTCACTGCAACCTTGAACAACAGACCTCAGTCCTCCCCTCTTAGTCTCTTGAGTAGCTGGGATTACAGGCACACCACCCTGCCCAACTTTTATTTTTTTTGGATAGATACAGAGTTTTCTATGTTCCCCGGCTGGTCTCAAACTCTTGGCCTCAAGCAATCCTCTTGCCTCAGCCTCCCAAAGTGCTGGGATTACAGCGGTGAACCACGCCCAACTCCTACAAGGTTTTTGGTTCTCTTCTTCCCTCTGTTTTTCTCCACAGTGCCTGGGTGCTGGGGGACACTTAGCACGTAGCTAAAGAAGTTGTTCTTGTCCTTTCCTGATCATGGGGGATGTGGGGGAGGTGGTTGATGTAGCCATTGTGGGATTCCAATCATGTTCCAAACTCTTTGGAGAGGCCAACCAGAGCATAGCCTGGAAAACATCCATGGCATTTAGCAACCTTGAGGTCATTGGTGATCTTCACAAAGAGAGGTTTTAGAGACTGGACTAGGATTACAGGGCTGAAGAGTGAGCAAGAGGGGAGAAAATGGAAATATGTGTAGATTCCTCTTTTCTTTTCTTTCTTTTTTTTTGTACAAGCTTAATTGCAAAGGGACTATGTGCCTGGTAGGTTTTTTTTTTTTTTTTTTTTTTTTTACAATGGCACATGTTCATATTTTATTTCAAACTGATTTGCTTATCACCCATTTCAAACCATTGATAGTGATATGTTACTTGTGGATAATTAAAAATTATCTATTTGCATTATTAACAATAAACAATTCCAACAAATTAACAAAAGAATTAACCATGTCAAATATTAGTATCCAAAAAAAAATTGGGCTTTTGTAGAAATGATTATATAAAATATAGCAGCCAATTTCAGTTTACTTTGCTTTGTGACAATGCACTTGAATAGGAGTCTAGCATTTACTTTTGGGGGGAAGGTATTTGTAAGAAGTCCTTTGATTTCTTGAGGTCCAATAACTCCCATACCCAGCCAAATCCAACCTAACAGTACATGTAATGGTTCTCATCGTTGAGAAATTCTTATGATTTGAGTAGAGTTCCATGTTCCACTAACACGTGGTGCAAAGAGATATTACAAGCCAATATCAAAGTCAAAGGCAAAAGAAAATACAAACATTCAAATCAGTTGTGACATGGTTTTTCTACAAATACTTTAGATGCCATACTTTCAGGAAGGCAATATTTAATGTATTTGGATTTTACAGTATCTATGCTCTAACTCAAAGTTTAACCAAGTAGTCAGATGGAATCAAGTCCAGGATCGCAAATGTGTTCATTCAACATTATTGAGCACCCACTATGTGCATAGCACTGTGC
>CAUYPK010056808.1:0-23911 GCA_963574355.1 Loris lydekkerianus | reverse complement strand
ATAATATTATTATATTTATATAATATACACACACACATAGATATATATGTACATTTATGTGTGTATATATATATATATTTTTTTTTTTTTTTTTTTTTTTTTCTCAAAGAAGAGGGAATATGAGGTCTGGAAGGCCTTTCCATTTCTTCACATCTCATTTTGTATGTTAGGAATCTCAGGTCCAGATATGATTAAGGTTCGCTCAGTTCACCCAGTTGACTAGAGTTAAGGCCCAGAATAGGAAACTATTTATCCTAAAGTGAATCGATCTGCGCCCAGCAGAATCAGGCAGGACATGGTCAAACTAGGTAATTTGAGGAGAGTTTAATACAGGGACTTCTTAAAAGATGTGGTCAGGATTCAAGGAAACCAGCAAAAGATAGGGCAGTACTCCAGGGCTAGCAGTAGTAAGGTGCCCTCTCTACCTCCAGGTGTGAAAGAACCCAGAAAAGGAGCTGTGGCTTTCAGCAGCGGGACACATGTAACACGGCGGCAATTTAGCAAGAAGAAAGTTGGAGGAATAAATACTGTAATTTCTCTCTCCTCCTACCTTCCAGTTTCCCACTGGGGCCCCCTATCACCTGAACTCAATAGAAGCCAAAGGCAAAGGACTTTTGACATAGTCCCTAGGGGTCAGCCTCCCAGGGTCCAGAGCAGGGTGAAGAGTGGAGGAGAGTGGATTTAAAGTGGTAAATGGAACTTCCATGATTGCCTATAAAAAGATTTAAAATGCAAATGTAAGAACACAGTTTCAATGTTGATCAGATGTTGGAAGAGGCTTTGACTATAAAGGAAATCACATATAAATGCTGAGTTATTTAAGTACAAGATTTTTAAAGTTTCTAATTTATAAGAAAAACTACTGTCTTAGATTAAGAATGGTAAACTGAAATGCTTAACCGGGGGAGCCTACAGATACTTTTTTACAAAATTCAATGGCTATTGTTCACAATAGCTCACCAGGAGCTCTGCTCCTTAAAAGACTCTAGGGCAGGCGTCCTCAAACTTTTTAAACAGGGGTCCAGTTCACTGTCCCTCAGACCATTGGAGGGCCGGACCATAGTTTAAAAAAAAACAACTGTGAACAAATTCCTATGCACACTGCACATATCTTATTTTGAAGTAAAAAAACAAAATTTTGGGAACAAATATAATCACACTGCCTCATGTAGCCCAGGGGCCACAGTTTGAGGACCCCTGCTCTAGGGAGTGTCTCACATGTGTTTAAGAACAAGTCTGCATTTAGTCTCTAGGTCTTTCCTCATGCATTCTGTTTTTTGTTCTCTGAAAAAGCCCCCCCCCCCGCCACCCCCCAATCACTGTAGCTTGCTTCATGCCAGTTGAAGCCAGGAGTCTTTTGCCCATACCAGCAAGCAAAGAGCATGTGTGCAGTTTGCTATATCAGTCAGGCTATATGCTTAAGCATCAAGGCCCTGTCCAGCTGTGCCCAAGGAAGGCCAGGAGGGAAAGTCTGCCTAATTCTGTAGTCCAGAACAACAATAAGCTGCCCAACACTACACCATGACTTATGCAGGCAAGTGGATATCAAATAGGAGGGAGAGGCTGGACTGAGCCTGTCTTTCTAATCAAGTAACTCACTTCCCCTTTGAATAGAGAAGTAAGGGGTAAGAGAAGTGACCTGGTATATTTCTGGAAAAGTCATTCCTGATGGGAGCTAGAAATGGAAGAAACATTCCCACATTAGACATTGCTTTATGAGAATTTTCTAAAAGCTTGTTCACAAAGGTGATTGTCAGTGATCTTTTGATCTTTTGATTCAACATGAATTGAATCAAGGCAAGACTAGATCCGGCCTAGGAAAGAACTCTGTGGATAGGGGTCCTGTGGGTTGTGTGAACTGTTGGGCTAACGCGGCAGTTAGAGACTTAAAAAGAATTTCAAACTACACCATGAAAGCATTGAGACAGGCTTTTATACAGATGCAAGTGCATAGTGAGGCTAGGAGGAATTTCTCCCCCCATTGTAGAGGTGAGAAATGACCCATCAGAGGATACTGGCAGCCCAAAGTCTCAGAGCGAGCAGCAGAGCTGGACACCAGGTCTCCATTTGCTGACTCCATCCCCGCCAGCCCCACACAGCGCTACAGTGCAGGCCAGGCTTCCATTTCCTGCGGACACACCAAGGAGTGTTGTTGACCTCTTTGGCTTGTCCTCTGCCCCCACATGTTCTGAGTTTTATTTCATAGTGTTCTTTTCAAGCAAGAATTCCTTATTGTCTAAAACCCCACACATCATATTTTCTATCATTTCTCAAGAATCCTTGTATATTTAAATGTTGCCATGTACTCTATGCAGGCAAGAAAATCCCATGATGCAGAAAACATTGTAGATTTTGCATGCATTTCCAATTAAGTGGGTGATAAAATATTATTAAATAGATTTTTTTTTTCCACAATTAAATAACTCTGGAGAGATTGAGTAAAAAGAGAGTGGAAACCTAGTAACAAATATGATCATGATTCCAGAACCTTCCTGTTGTGCACACAGCAGCGGCTAAGGTGCAACAGTGTTTAGAGGTGTGTGTTATGGACACAAAAGCTAAGATCCTGCTCTTAGTGTTTTTGGTTCTAGGCAGAAACTGTGTAGTTTCAGTACTGACTGCTCCTGTCTACCCAAGGTGATGCTGCTGTGAAGAAGAGCTGGTCACACTGATGAGGCTGCACTTTGCAAATAGAAGGTGCAACAGAAAGTGTTCTTGCCACACTAATTTTAGGCCAGCTGCTTAGTTAACACAGGCAGAATCATCTGGGCAATCTTCTGAGGAAAGGATTGGAGGGCCAGAGGCACAGTCATATCATAGATATTCCTCTCTTTATGTCAACAGAAAAATGCATTTAGTGTCATTTGCCAATTTTCCTGTTCTAATTCATTTTTACTAATTTTTGGGCTTCTTAGAGTTAAGGTATCCTTGTTCTGTTTACCTGGCTCAGTACCATAAAAAATGGTATGGCCCTGCAGGCCCAAGATAATGCTCCTTAATCCTTGCAATTTTCACTATGAGCCAGAGTTAAGAGAAGCCTATGTCTGCTGTAAGAATGAAAAGCAAGAATGGTCCTAAATTTTAGCCTCCAGTTAAATAGCACTCATTGACTTGTGGCCACCAGTGGGAATTATTATAGTGGCTTTAGTGCTAGATACAGACGTGGCTATGACCCCCAAGGTCATCTGGCATTTTCACAAGACCCATAGAATATGAGGGCCATGTCTAGGCCCTTCATGACATAAGGAAGACTGTAGAGGACCAGTGACTTATCCAAGGGCACAAATTATAAACAGTGGGAAGACTGGTCCTAAATCTCTTGGACTAAATTACACAAGATGTTTCCCAGTGGTATTATGTAAAGTTGAGCAAGTTGTGCCCTGTGCAACATGCATGGCCATGAACAGAAATCCTGGCCTCCTCTTTCTCCTGAAGAAGTCTTTTGGCTATATGCAGGTGACCTGGGTTTGATGTTTATATAGAAGTGGTTTTAAGTAGGACTTGGCTCATACCTCATCTATGGTGCCTTAGTCTCTTTGGGCTAGTGTAACATAACACCATAGACTACATGATTTATAAACAACTGAAATTTATTTTTCACAGTTCTGGAGACTGGAAAGTCCAAAATCAAGGTGTCATAAAATTCAGTGTTTGTTGAAGACCTGTTTTCTATTTCATAGTGACTGTCTTCTGTGTCCTCACATCCCCACATGGAAGAAGTGGCAAGAGAGCTCTCTGGAATCTCTTTTATAAGAGCACTAATCCCATTCATGAGAGCCCCACCCTTGTGATTCATACCTCCCAAAGACACCCCCCCCCCCCAATACTATCACATTAATGGTTAAGATTTCAAGATTTGAATTTGGGGAAACACAAGCATTCAGTGTCTATTTCATTCTACTACTGTCCCTCTAAAATCCATGTCTTTCTCATTTGCAAAATACATTCATTGCATTCCTAATGCTGTAAATGTTTTAACTCTTTCCAGCATTAACTCTGAAATCTAGAATCCATTCTCATCTAAATATCATCTAAATCAGATATCAGTGAGACTCAAGGTGTGAATATTGATCCTGAGGCAAATTTCTCTTACCTCTGAACTGTGAAACCAAACAAGTTATGTGCTTCCAAAATACAGTGGTGAACAGGCATAGGACGGTTATTTCCATTTCAAAAAGGATACATAAGAAAGAAGGGGTAACAGGTCCTAAATAAGTCCAGACTACAAGAAAAACTCATGAGGTCTTTAGACTTAAAAATAATTCTCAATGTTCTGCCTCCAGACTCACTATGGCCAAGATTATGTCCTCTAGATCTACTGAGGCAGTGGTCCCACCTTTCAGACTCACTGAGGCTTCAGCCCTGCTTCCATGGTTCTGCAAGGCAGGGGTTGGGCCCCAAGGTTCTTCAAGGTGGCTCCACACTCACACCTCTGAGCAGCCCTGCCCCTGTGGCTCTGGGAGGAGGCCAGGTGACCTGTTGAAAGCAAGCCAGTGGTCCCCCTTTAGAAACCAAGGATACAGCCTCAATGATTTCTGAATCTTCATAAGGGTCATTCTTCACTTCTCTTGAAGAATAGTGTATGTTGCCAGCTAAATAGCTCTATGGTCCCATTCTGTAAAATCCAAATTTGACAGCCTCTTTTCCATTCCTTCGCATCACCTTCCCCTTCAGTTCAAATTGGCGGTTTTCCTGCTGGGTGACTGCTGAAGTCTGTGGTTCACAGTTATACTAATCTCTTTATCAAATGGTCACTTGGCCAAATCCTTAGTGTTCTCTTCCAAGAATATTTTCTCATTTTTTGCAATATTGGAAGTCTGAGATTTTGCCAAATCTGTAAGTTCTAGTTCCTATTAATTTAACAATCCTGTCTTTAATTCATTTTTCTCTTCTTTCATTCTATCATAAGCAGTCAAGAGGAGCCATGCTATAGCTTCAACACTTTGAAGGTAGATAGAAATTCAAATTTTGTTGTTCACAAGTTATACCTTCCAAAAAACAGTAGAACTCAAATACAATTCAGCCAAGTTCTGTGACACTTTGTAATAGGGATCATCTTTCTTTCATTTTTCTGATAGCAATTCCTCATCAGAATGGTTTTTACTGTTTGTATTTCTGTCAGCAACCTATTCGTGATTACTTAGGTATTCGAAGTTTTCTATACAATTCTACTCTTCTGTTTCTTAGCACTCAGCAGAATTGCTCTTAATGGTCTGTTCTTGGCAGTGTAGGCTTTTGGGCTCACACCTCAAAACTCTTCCAGTCTCTACCCATTACCTACTTCCAAACTGCATTTGTAGGCATTTGTTACAGTAGCACTTCCTTCTTGGTCTCAATTTCTAGTTTAGTCTTATGAGAAGCCTTTTCTGAACCCCAGATTAGATCATGTACCCCCAATTTACTAGATTCTAGCAGTACTCTGAGTTGTGAATAGCACTACTGAGATTCTCTTAACTAATAGCTCCTTGAGGGCAAGGATTAGTTTTATTCATATATTCATTCATTGATTCTTCCTTTTATACCCCTAGTTTAGTTCTTAGCAAATATCAGATGCTCAGTAGGAGCTCCTTTTCTTGTCCTCAGTAGTTCAGTTCAATGAGCAGTGGCTGAGCACCTCACATTTGCTTCATGCAAGCCCATGTCATACAACTATAGAAGGCCTCCCCTATTTACTAACCAGAATGATCACTTTCAGACAGTATGAATAAGTCTAGATACGGAGATGCCAAATCCTGAGATACCTCAAAAGAAAACAAAAGCAATAACTTATATTTGTTGAACCTATCTAAGCACTCACTTCTACACCAGAGATAGATACTATTATTATTTCAATGTTAATGTGACAAGACAAGATAGAGAAATTTATCTATCTAAAGCTACACAATTAATCTGGGAAGGTAGCTCTTGACTGTGATTCTAGAACCTGTGTTCACAACTACGGTGCTATGGTGCCTGCAGTATGATTAGAGAGCGGTGTTTCTGCAATATTGGATTTCCCAGACAATTTAAGTTCAATCATTTAAACACCAAAGCATCTAATTTTAACCTAAAATCTGTTACATACTTCTTATCCAAGATGCTTCAGGGTCACTGTGTTGCTACAAAGCACCATGCAGAGGATGCCTTCTGGCCTTTTAGGGTGTGAATGGAGCTAATTCGTCTTCACTGGATAAGTCTAGAATGCTGTGATTTTTGAACTCAATGATTTTCTTTTATTATTATTAGTTTTGTTTGGACTTTATTTTTTAGAGCAGTTTTAGGTTCATGGAAATATTATCTTTTTAAATTACAAAAGTAAGACATTTTCATTATATAAAGTTTAAAAAATATAGGAAATACAGTGTTAAATCAAGGCTTTGCAGTTATAAGAAAGGGATGTTGATGAGGGAATTTTGACGTGAACTATTCTGAATGATCCTTAATGTTTGTTCTTGATACAGTGTTTCTTCATAGGTTTAGTTCCCTGAAACACTTAACATCTCCTCATCAGAGCTGTTTGGTTCTGCTTGTTTTCTCTAACTATATCATGACTTTTCCTACAAGTGAACATTGATATCCTCAATGGTTCTCCATGGCCTGATTTCCTAACTAAATTTCCTAGTGTTATCTTTATTATGCACCCAAGATATAATTGTCTTAGGATCATGAAAATGTGTTATATTCTGAACCACTATATATTATGTATAAAATATATATATTTGCTCAGATATTCTCATTGTTATCTGTAGACTGTTTGTATGAGGTTTATCTGAAATTTGAGATGCTTGGTAAAAATGGAAATGCTGGACTTCAACCAACACCTATTAAAAAAGAATGTCTAAATCTGAAGACAGGATCAACATTTTCCTTCTACCAAAACATGCTCTATTTTTACTTTCCATTAGTAAATTGTCAGACATGTTCAGAAGTAGAGAGAATAATATATACTCCATGTACCCAAAACTCAGTTTCAGCAGTTACCAATTTGTAGTTAATGTTGTTTCATCTACAGTTTGAAGTAAATTCCAAATATCTGTTGAATATTTCCACGTCTCTATAAAATATAAACACAGTTATCATACCTACAAGTAATTAACAGTAATCTCCAATATCATTACATTTAAGTTCAAATTTTTCTTATCTCATAAGCTTTTCTTAATTGTGTAGTATATTAGATGCTTAATTATGTAACTGCTACAGGTTGGGCTGGTCCTCTCTAGGCCTATTGCTCAGCTCCCATGTTGGACCTTCCCTTCCCTGGTCTTCTGAGTTTAACACAATTTTTCCTGTACAATGTGTCTTCCTCTGTTTTATTTTAATCTTTTACATCATCTTCAACTAACTTTCTGTGATAAATGCATATAAAATAATCTTTTTGACTATTTGCAGGTCTGAAATAATGGCTTTGCCAGTCTTCACACTTCATTTGGCAGTATGTTTGGGTATAGTATTCTAAGTTGAATTAATTTTCTCAGAACTTTGAAGGCATAATTCCATTATTTACTGTTTCTTATGAGAAGTCCAGTGCTGGTATGGTTCTTTCTATATGTTCCTATATTTGTCTCTTAAATTTTGTGATTTTTCTCTAATCTTTCATGTTTTCAGATTTCACGGTCACATGTCTAAAGTAGTGTTATTTTATTATAGGTGCTCAACATACCCCTATTAATTTGTCCTTCAATTCTAGGGAATTAAATCTTGATGATTTTCATTTACCTTTATTCTCTCTGCCTTCATTTTCTGGGAAATTTAAATGTTAGACCTCTTGAACATACTCTACAGTTCATGTCTTTTTCTTTTTTTTTTTTTTTTTTTTTTTTAGCTTACTTTGGTAGAGTGCTGTGGCATTGCACAGCTCACAGCAACCTCCAACTTCTGGGCCTAGGTGATTCTCTTGCCTCAGCCTCGCAAGTAGCTGGGACTACAGGCGCCTGCCACAATGCCTGGCTATTTTTTTTGTTGTTGCATTTCAGTGGGGCCGGGTTTGAACCCACCACCTTTGGTATGTGGGGCCGGCGCCCTACCCAGTGAGTCTCATGTCTTATGATTAAATTTCCTGAGTCTTTTTTTGGGCTATGTTCAAGTAGATGTTCCCTAACTGTTCCTTCGTTGGATTTTGTTTATTTGTTTCAGCAATCATGTTGTTTTCTAATTAGATGGTATCTCAAGGGTGTCTTTTTCTGGTTATTGCTACAGCCATAATTTTTACTTTTAGTTGCTATCTTATAAATTTTAGTACATGAATTAATTTGCCTCTTGCATTACTATAATTTGTTTCATGTCAGGGGCCTTTTACTCTGCTGGCTCAGCTTGGTTATCCTCTTTGGAGCTGATGACTTGCATTTGTCCCATGACTTTTCTTTTGTCCATTGAAGTGTTCTTCCTGGTCAGTCACAGTATAGGGGGACAGCTAATTTTCCTATTTCATATAAGTATGAGTGCTTAAATATTTCATTTGTTGGTTAATAACTGTTGCCATTCTGGAACAGGTTCACTCCTATTATGCTTGCAAGGATCACTTGCAATTATAAGTGGCCTGCTGGAATGTGTCTCTGGGTGCAGGAGTATCATGGTGTGTTGCAGGGATGTCGCTACAGTATGTCCTGTTCTATGCCTAGGACTAATAGCCAGAAGACAAGCTTTATGACAAACAGGGCTGATTACAGGACAGTCTACTTCACATCTTTCCTGGGAGGGATGTACCATATTTTACCATGTATAAGGTGCACATTTTTGCCTGAATTTTTGAGGAAAAAATAAGAATGCGCATTGTACTTGGGTAGTACGGCTTGGGAATGGGAGAGTCCAGTGGGCCTCCCGGGGCCACTGCACCTTCCCACCTAGGCCCACCAAGAACACAGGATTCTAATCCATGAGGACCTGGGACCTGGTGTGAGGGTCTAGAATGGCCTCCACTGAGCACTACAATCAGGGGAGGAGGTGGTGACAGGGCTAGTAAGATGGGCCACAGCTGTATGGGTTGAGGGTGGAGGCACAAGGCCCAGCCAAGTGGGTGGTACTGGAAGCCACAGGCAGGCCCCAGGGACCTGTCTGGCTGACTGGGGGCAGAGCAGCCTCAGAAACTCCCACCTTTTTGGCTACATACATGGCTATCTCAGCTATAGCCCAGGATATGGCAGGGAGAATAGGACTCCTACCAGATAGGGAAGAGGCAGCCTTCACAGAGCAGACAGCTATGGGAGGGTGGTGCTATCTGTAGGTTTACCAGGAGAGCATTAGCCCTCCCCAGATGTGTCTATCCTACCTGAGAGCATTGCCACTTTCTCAAGGTGCATTTTCCTAAAAATTTGGGCCAAAAATGTGGGTGTGCATTATACATGTGAGCACGTTACACACAGCAAAATACAGTACTTCACAATGACTTTGGGTACCATTTTCATGCACATTCCCAAAGCAGCAATACCTTCAGGGATCTGGATCCAAACTGATTTGTCATTTCATTTGCATCTTTTAATCCCTGAATGAACATCTAGAACAAAAGGACCAATTATACTTCTTCTATTCTTTAGAAAAATTATCTTATGATAACTTTAATGGCACTGTATTTTTCAATTTTTATAATGAAAAATACCACAAATGACAAAGAGTACACAAAATGAATATATATACTTTTAAGATTAGTAATAAAACAGTCATATACCTACCACCTAACTTAAGAAATAACTTCTTTCCTAAATAAACCTATTTTGTGACTAAAAGTCTAACCTGACTTTTTCTCTTTTCTGAGATTATAGGTCTGAGATAGGGAATATGGTTATAGATCTGAAATAGGGAATATGGCCCAGAGTTGTTTTTTAGTAATTCTTTCTGAAAGAAGAGAGAAAATTACAAATGTAGTATCTAGAGGATACACTGAGCTATTTCTAAACAGAAGTCCAGATGGTTACACTTAGTGCCTGGGATGGCTGTGTAGGTCACCACTGGTTTCTCCCTCAGGTGTTCCCTGGCCCACTGCTAACTCACATGACACCTTTATGCGAATAAGGAAAAGCAACTCATGCGATTTGCCAGAAATTTTTTGTAATAACTATATGCACAAAATTATATTGTGACTGTGAATGTGATTTATATCTCCTGGTGCTTACAGACCGCAACCCATACAGCCATAATTCAAAGTAGACCTAGCAGGTGGTGCAGGGCTACTCAGGTGGGCTTCATCATTTGCTGAATGCCTACTACACATCAGGTACACTTTCAGATTCTTGGCATTCCATAGACAAGATATTTGTTCTCATGGATCTGCCATTTTTAGATTTCTGAGCAAGCTGTTTTTTTTTTTTTTTTTTTTTTTTTTTTTTTTTTTAGCATAAGAGCTCAACTAACAAGCTGAGTTATTATTATTGGGATGGGTCAATTATCCTATGGTTACTAGTAAAAGTAAGTCAAGACTTCAGTTTGCTTAGAATGTTATTTATACCAAACGAATCCTGAGAGGTCATGTTGTATTAAGCCCATTGAGTTCAGAGCTCAGGTGATATTCTTAAGTCAATAGTGACCCTGTGTCCTAGTTTTTCCTGGATAAATTCTGAGTTAAGTATCTTATCACTTTGTAATTATTAATATAGCCTGTTTTCCCTTTTGAAAGTGTCCCAGCTTCAGACAGTAAATTATATGTTCACATATATTAGTCAACAATTTTTTTGCTGTGGACACTAGTCCTTTCAAAATCCTAATGAGTTAAAAGACAGATATTTAGGTTTTGTTCATGGATCTATGGGTCGGCAGCAGTTCTGCCCTAGGCTGTTGGTCATGTTTAAGTTTATTCCTTATTCTGGACATTGGGCCAATGCCACAAGTTGTCTCATTATGGCTCCTGGGGCTGAAAGATCAGCTCTTATCTGAGAACTCTTCTCATGCAGAAGGTGGGAAGCCCAAGAGTCCTCTGGTCCAAAGTGGCATGGGTCATGTCTACTCATGTTTTATTGCCTAATGCCAAGGACAATATTAGGGCAGTGGGATTTAGGCTTCTCTCTTAGAGGAAAATGCTGTGGTAGAGGAGAGTAACTAGTGACTAACAAAGCAATAATCACATCACACTACCAGTGTCCTCCTTGGGCCTTTGTGGTGGTCTCCTAGTGGTGTCTGTGTCAGAACAGAGCTGCAATGATTGACAAGATTTAAAGAAGGATTTCTGCCTCCATTTGGATTAAAGAAAGTATTAAGGGACTTCACCACTGTGTGGAGACACTATAGGAGGGGGAGGACTCTCCTGATGTCTGCCATGCCAGACTGATTACCTGGAACAGTGTCTCCTCCTTCCCCAGGCCCCCAGCACCACCAGCTATCACAGAAGTCTGAACCAGCAGTTTCTCTACTCTCCTTTGTGAGCTGCCAGAGCCCAGGGAAATCTGGGGTCAAATGTGCTCTTCCACCTGGTGTCGGTGCTCTGTGAGGTGTACTTTCTAGCCTCTTGTTTTTTGTCTCTGCTGGCTCCACTCCGTTGCTCTGCACTTAATATTTTTAATTTTTATTTTAATTTTATGTGTCAGTGTCCCTTCATTCATTCAGGTTAAGTGTTCAACACTGATTGGCCTTTCCTTGAAAACAATTCCAGAAATTCCTCAGTTACTGGTTCACCAATGGATTGATTATACATTTCCTTGTTTTCCATTGCTCATCCCATTTCAGAGGGATTTTAGGAGACAAAAGTGAAAAAAGAAATTGAGCTCAGTTACTCATACGGAAACTGGGACCCCGGTATTGTCAGAGATACAATGTTGCTTCACGACAAGGGAAGAGATCATTTGAGAGGCATAGAAAAGATATGTTAAATCCATCACCAGCTCCAGCAGCTGGCTTTCTTTCAAGAGCAATTTTTGATGAAGAACTAGTTTTATCACTTCATAGGAATAACTAAGTACCTTCAGAGTCATGTTGAAAGGCATATGCATGGTAGTTGTTCAGCTTTACTCAGTGGGTAGGTGACTTGCAGGAGGGGTTCCCATGCATGACTCAGCAGAAATACAGCTCTTTACAGATCATAGAATGTAGGCATTGCTGTGAATTGTTGAAATGTGAGTACTAAGTGGCTAATCTAATTTTCTCCTTCATTAGACTATGAATCTATGGAGTGCGTCTGTCATGTTCCCCATTATCTTCAAAACCTAGTGTAGCACCTGCAATGTAGTGAGCATTCAGAAAACTTTGATTGAAGCAATGCAGATATTAAGAATGGACAATATAAGGCAAAACCTAGAAAGAATTCTGGGGCTCCTGAGAGTAGTGGGCTACAGTAAGGACAGGTGTTCTTTAAAGTAAGGAGTTTACAGCCTCCACAGTGCCAGAAATGTGTTCAGGTTGATGTCTTAGCCTCCCTGGTACTACTGTAAGGTGGGATGGAGCCTGGAGGGGTAGGGCTCTGTTTTGAACATGGGGACACAGCCATTGGATACTGCACTGCCATGGACCCTCACTGAGGCCATGGGGCTGTGGTCCATGTAGAAGATGTTGTTGTGACTTGCCATGTTTCCTTACCCTTATCTCTTCAGCACCAGCCTATTCATCTCCAGTGCAGCTTTTGCGTTGATTTCAGGGGAGATTTTCTGGCCACTGAAGCCTGCTTGGCCTACATGTGCTGCAGGTTGCAAATGCCAGGGTTTTAATGCCTTTTGAGAACTGCCCTCAAATCAGTGACTAAAGGGAGTTGGTGTATAAATAGCTCTGATCCTTTTCCCCCTGGGTGGGATAACACTGAGGTGTATGGAGCCTCTCCAACAGGCTTATCCTTTGGTCCCCTACTGTGGTAAGGGGCTTGATAATACACCCTTTACTGCGGTGGTTCTCAACCTTCCTAATGCTGCAACTCTTTAATACAGTTCCTCATGTTGTGGTGACCCCCACCCATAAAATTATTTTCGTTGCTACTTCATAACCATAATTTTGCTACTGTTATGAATCATAATGTAAATATCTGATATGCAGGATGTATTTAGGCGACCCCTGTGAAAGGGTCGTTTGACCCCCAAAGGGGTTGCAACCCACAGGTTGAGAACTGCTGTTTTACTTTGTGGTGGTCTCCTAGTAGTGTCTGTGTCAGAACAGAGCTGCAATGATTGACAAGATTTAAAGAAGGATTTCTGCCTCCATTTGGATGGCTTCTCCCACTCACTCCACCTGTGTTTCCTTCCCCTTCTCAATAAACCACTTGCTCTTAAATAACTTGCCTCAGGGTCTGCTGTGGGGTAGCCCAAACTACAAACTATAATAGTCTGCCCTGTCTACCCAGGACCTGACCTCGGAGAGCTGTACATTCTTAAGGCTGCAAAATCCACAGAGGACTTAAGCTTCATTTTGCTTAGGGCCTTAAAAGTTAATAGCAAAAGCAGGGAGAAAAAGCACTGTAGTTTCTCTTGTTTTATACTAAAAAGTAGTGACATAACAATTCCCAAATTATGTCGTATAGCTGTCTGAGATGACAGAATATATTTAAGGACAATTGAAACTTCCCTGTTCAAAAAGCATTAGTGATTTGTACTGCCTGGACTTCTTGGACCCTCCCACTCCCTGCCGGGACTCCTTCATGAAGGGTAGGGTCTTATCTGACTTGCAGGGCATTCCTACTTCCTTGTTTCTTTCTATAGAAGGCTGTTTGTAGTTTCTGAACATGGCCTGACTGCTGTCTACCTTCTCTGTGCTTTTGCTCTCTTTTCCTCTGGTTTGTGCCTCAATCCTCATTGTCACTGCCCCAGAATAAGGTGATCCAGCAAAATGCCCAGAATGGTCTTTTGTGGTCAGTTCCTGAGAGATGAATGGATAAGAGGGTCGTTCTGCCTGCATCATGCTGTGGGTGGCAGACATGAGGGGAACAATTGCACTGACCTTTGAATTTTGCTTCTTTCCAGATATCTCAGTGAGCCTGCTGACCCTCGTGGTCACTGCCTGTGGTCTTGCTCTCTTTGGCGTGTCTCTCTTCGTGTCTTGGAAACTCTGCTGGGTTCCGTGGCGAGAACGAGGCCTGCCCTCTGGTAGCAAAGACAACAACCAGGAGCCTCTTAACTATACGGACACAGAGAGCAATGAGCAGGAGAACAGTGAGGACTTCCTAGACCCTCCTACTCCCTGCCCAGACTCCTCCATGAAGACCAGCCAGACCTCCCCTGACATTCCCCTGTCAACGCAGGCGGGGCCCCAAGAGAACTGCACCTATGGCGTCCGCGTGCAGCGTCAAGTCACAGAGCCAGCATCGTCGGCTCGGTCAGTAATGCCCCCTTCCTTTCTGAATTCAAGGCAAGAACTGCTCCAGTTCCCTGTCTGGCAGCAATAGCATTGATTGGTCAAGGAGCCTATGCCTTTTAGATGTCTGTTTGGTATCAGAGACATGAACATGGGAAAATGTCATGCTTCCAAAGCTGAAGTTAGGTTTCTGCTTAGTCTCTACTTAGTCATAAAAATAATAGTTAACGTTATTAAAACTTACCAAAACTGTATACGCATTGTTTTATTATAGCTCACAACTTTGTATGAGATAGACATTATTATTATTTTCACTTTATAGTGGAAGAAAAAAATTTAAGTCAAAGAGATTAAGTAGCAATGTCATTTAGTAATAAACACCCAAGATTTGAACCCTGGTTCAACCACCATGAGAATCTGAGCCACCCTTCCTTGCTGCCCTCCTAGTGCTATGGAATTTATTCCCTGTGCCTCTGACCTAGGCCAGAAGTCATACACAGGCTCTCTCTGGACTCCACAATGTGGCTGGATGTTTCTTTGTCCATCTCCAGCTCTTGAGAGGCCTGTGGAGTACCCAGACCTACGGACACTCTTTTTCCATAGTCTGGATGCTTTGCGCTCTTAACCACTAGAGAAATAATATAGTGCAGTGATAAAAAAAAAATATGGTCTTTTGAGGTCAAATGACCTGGATTTACTTAAATGCATGACATTGGACAAATTACTTACCCTCCATAAGTATCCATTTTCTTATCTGTGGAAGAAGAATAGTGACAGTACTAACTTATAGGTGGTGTTAAGAATGACATGATAACATGTGCTTTGCGCAGATCTGCACCTAGTAAGTGCTCCAAGACAGGGACTGCCATTCTACTTTTAATTACTGCTATGATGGCCTCTCCCAAGTTGCAGACACTGCACAAAGGTGTGTTTGAAGCTAAATCACTGGATATAAAAACTCATTTTTAGAAAGAGATTTCAAGAAAAGAGACTCAGGAAGCCGCTTTCTTTAAAATGAAAATATTTGCTTGAGTGATAGCCAGAGGAATAGCATGTGCTGTTATTTGGAAAGTACAAGCACAGTTGGAATATATATTTTTAAAATCTTTTTTTATTATATTTGCTCCCTAGAAACAGAAATAAAACTTTTCCCTTTTTTTATGTTAATCAAGTTTATCCTGGAGGCTCCGCTCATTCGCAGTAAGTGGGATGGAATATGACAGTTTATAATTTAATTTTTTCAGAAACCTATTTCAGTATCATTTCCAATTCTGAATCAAAGAGCTAAACCTAAAATATTCCTCTGTTAGGAGATGGGTAGTGTTTGCCATTTGATTTAGAAGAAATCCTCAGATTTTTATCACTAGAATTTGTCTTCAGATTTAAGACTTAAATATAACCCGAGCTCTGTTTGATGCTGTCATGGAGTTCATGCAGTGGTGCAGGTGCATAATGAAATCCTTTCAGGACTTCAGTAACTGGAACCTTTTAGATGGAGTTGCCATTGAAATTCCCATTTAAAATTGTCTGCCATTTGATTCTACTCTGCATGTAACTTTTCTAGTCTGAGTTCTTTCACTATATGGTGACAGTGCTTTTTTTTTTTTTTTTTTTCTTTTTGATTAGATTTGATCTGAGGATTTTGCCATAATTCTAATGAATTTCTAGCAATAATATCACTAGAATTATCATAATATTATAATGGAAAATGTATAAATTCTCTGCATATCAAGAAATCTTCCTTTAAGAAAGAAAAACTGTCCTTATTTTTACCACTGATTTTTGGAAATTGGATAGAAGGAAAAAAAGAGAGAGAGAAGGAATTATCCCTGTAAAATGCACTTTACATTCATATTTATATTAATTTTGGAGGTATATAATTTGTCCTTTCTGATGGCCCAAATCAGGTTTAGTAATATCTGAACTACCATGAGAAAACCCTTTCAAGCTGCCTTTGACCTAATAATACTCACAATTTGCATCGTTTTACATTTAAAACATTCATACCTAAATTACTACTGACCTAGTTTTATAGGTTCTGTCTGGAAATACATATCTTTGTCTCATGTTCTCCTCCATAATAAGAATTGTGTATGGTCTTCTAATTCTTTAGATATTCTGTTGCATTATAAGAAAAAAAACCATACATACACCCAGCCTTTCTATTGACAAAATGGAAAAAAGGGAAGGAAGTTTCCATCATTCTCCAAGACAATTTTAACATTCTTTTTTAAGTAACCGTTTTTGATACCGCATTTTAGGAGAGGGAAGGTATTCTTTACTGAGACGGCTCTCAGCAGCCTGCATTTCTACTTATTATTTCTTCTCCCTTCTTTCTCATTGTGTTCTTTACTTTCTTCCTGCTGTCACTGTCTTCCTCTCTGCTTCCACTCTGAGCTGTTATCACTGTCCCAGGTTCCCAGTGCACAGAAAATGTAGCCTCACATTTAAAGGCATCCTCACTATCACTGCAGTGGGCACAGCTTCTGTCAGTCACATCAGAAACTTCAACCTCACCTGGCCTCTTCAGCTTAGATGTTTTTGACCCACACCAGTGCCTTTTTGGCACATTGTAAAGCTGAGCTTTGTTTTATCTTCTAAGAATGTTTCTGGTCAGATGACTTTCCATTGTTCTTCCAAGATCAAGCATGTTAGAATTCTGTGTTGAGTTAGCTCAATGGCTGTTAGAACCATCTAAAATTCCTGCTAATTCTTTTCTATTTGAACAAAATCTCTTTTGTGTAATGACCCAATATGCCAGGGCTGTGGATGTTTTAATTTTCTCAGACTTTTTCAATTCTAGACCTTTATAAAGTTCTCTCCTCCAAATATACGAAAATCCCTAGATTCCCAAAATAGAAGGAACCTTGAAAGAACATCCATTTCGTGCCTTAAGATGAAAATTCATCCTGTTTTTTAAAGCCTTCTCTTTTTTTTATGTAACATTTTGGTTTTATGAAAATTTCAATTCCTGATCAAGTTTATTGAGGCCCTGCATGATCTTGCCACAGTCTGCTCCTAACAACCTCACCTCCTGGTGGCTGGGGCCACCAGGCTTCCCAACCCCAGAGGACACAGTTAATGGGGACTCAGTAGGATATTTTACCTGGAAGAAGGTCATCACATAGCAGCTATATTCTCCTCTCTTAGTTCCTTCAGCATTGCAAGACTTTTCCTTCCTGCCTTGAGGCCTTCATACATGTTGCTCCCTCAGCCAGGAATGCTTTTCCTTGTTCTTTGCCCTCCGTGGCTCCTTTGCAGCCTTAATGGTTGGAGCTGAAACCTCACGTGCTCAGAAAGGTCTCCCTGACCACCCATCTGACTCTGTGTTCTGCCCTCCACACGCTCCCACTTTAATTCTCTCTCATTGCCCTGCATTCAGGCTTTCGCAGTATTAAACTCCATTTCTAAGTGATTGTTTGCTTATTTATTGCCTATCCTCCCCTCTAGACTATGAGTTCTGTGAGCTCAGGGACCCCATCTGTACTGCTTCTTCCCCTATACCAGCCCCCAACATAGCCCCTGACACACAGGAGACTTTTTTCTATGAATGAATGATGGAGTACATTGGTCAACACTAGGCCACTTTGCTCCTGTTTTGCTGACAAGAATGGCAAAGGGCCAGAAGATGAACTTAATAGGGCCTGTAATAGTGTGAGGCTGGCAGAAGGCCATTTGTCCAGGACCTCATATTCATTAAGAGCCTCACAATAGGTTTCGACCTTATCTCTGAATTAAGCAATCATAGAGTCATGGAAATAAGCTGACAGAATTGTAAGAAGAAGACAATCATCACACTCTAAATTTAAGTGTCATTACAGGCCACAACTCTAATAAGTAGTACACAGAAATTAAATGTTATGATTACTCTGTGAGCGACATGTTTCTATTAAGGTATTTTTGTGTGTTGAGAACGTTAGCTACACATAAACACCTAAAACATAACAATTTTTGAATCATAGTTATTTCTTTAGATTTTAATAAACAAACTGCTTCAAAAGTGGGAATTGTCTAGACCTGTCTCAACTTCCACAAGACCCTGAAACTAGACGTAAATGGATACCTTCTCCTGTGTTTACTCTAAACACAGGTATTAAGTGTTTGCTATGTGGGAAATTTCATATTAATTGCTGGTAATAAAGAGAGAAAAACAATAGCCTTTCCCACAACAGGAGCACCAATTACACATATAAGTGTTTACACTGTTCTGGAAAAAAATATATGAGATGTGTGGGACAGGAGTGAAGACTGAATACAGGGCCCAGTTCTGGTCTGTAATGAGGGCCTGAACTCAGCTGAGAGCAACAGGAATGAAGAGAGATATGTGATATGAGCTGCTTTAGAGAAAGTGTTAGTGAAGAAAGGCTCATCTTGCTTATGAGGGATGAGGTCTTTTGAGGGTGACACCAAGGTCTAACCTGGAATCAGGTAGGAAGAAGCAGGTCATGCTTTGGTATCCCCCTGTACTTGGCCATGTACCTCCAATGGCCCCAAGACTTGATATCTGCATCCTTGCTATTATACTCATCTTAGAAATTCTTGAATCCCAGACCAAGAAAGCCCCATGTTTCTACTTCCTCCTTCCCTTGAAATCTGTTAACTGTGTCTGTTGCTGTCCAAAACTTCCTCCTTTTCTATGTCTATGTGGTTAGGACAACTCAACTTTTCTCTATCACTAGGGGAGCTTCAAAGATGGAGAATAGGGTCCTGCCTCCTCTATTTCTATATGTCCCTGCTTTGACCTGAAGGGAGGAGAGCAACCAATTACAGTCCTGAAACAATAATGTGCTTCTCTTTCTTTTCCTCTTGGACCCAGAAACCTGGTTGACACTGGTGCTCCCAAACCAAGGAAAGGGTAGGTCAGGTTTCATCTCTGAGATGAGGACACTAAGGGGAGGAAACATATGAATGGGAACTTGCCTGTGGTTCACAGGAAACCGAGAAATGGAAAGGTACTGGATGATGTCTCTTACAGATTCTGGAATAAAAGATGTGTGGGCATATAGGAGAAACTTTGGAGAAAACTGCTGGGGCAGAAGAACTGAAGACTCCATCCTGCTAGAGAGCTGGGACCATGATGGAAGTTGAGTTAATTTTTCTATTGAAGTCTACAGCATCAGCTTGGAAGTAGATAAGGATGAAGCCAAACTAGATAGGCAACCCCAGATTAAATACCATCTCCTCCATGGAAATTTTCTGAGCCAGAGGCCTTTCTTTCTCCTTCTTTGGTCAGTTCTTATTGCTCTCTGCCTTAATTCAGAATTACTAGGGGACCATCTCATCACCTTACTGGTCATTCAATCTACAGATTAATCTAGAAAAAATGTATAAGATGTATGAGGCAGGGGTGAAGACTGGATACAGGGCACCTTCTACCCCACTTGACACCTTGCTTTGCACATTCAAATTTAATTTCAATGTTATGTTTTCTTTCTTAAGATCTGATGGATCTAGATGGTTTGGAGACTGGGACTAGAGCTGGGACTAGTTGATTAACATTTGAGGAAGGAAAAGGAAGAAAGAACCTCTTTGCTTCTCAGCTGCTTCCCCTTCCTGACCTATAGTTGCAACTCAGCACAAGAGTCAGATTCCTTCAGGCGTTAAAGTATGTTTTCCCGTAAGAGTTTCTTATAGGAAATCTACTTTACAAATTTGGCTAATTATTTTTTAATTCAAGCTTTCTTCTGGTTCAACTACCAGTCTTCCAACTCAGGTCTTGGGTAGCCAAGTCCAATCTTTTAAGTTTCTTTCTTGTCCCTTCCATGATAGGAAAATAAGCTTTGCCCTTCTTGAAAGAGAATGGGGGGGTGGCGTGGAGGAAGCTGAAAATTCAAGCCCCAGCAGCCAGCTTCTCTGCAAAGTGTTAGGACGTGACTTACTTACAGAGGAGATGGTCTCTTACCGTCTCTCATCCTCCATCCTAGTTATCCACATTTTCCTTTTTCCAATTATTGTTAACAATAAGTCCTGAGAACACCAAAATACAAGACTCCCTAGATCTACTGAGAGGACTGTCTGCTTCAGTAAGTGTGCTCCTTACCACACTTACTCATTGTGATAGTCAACGTCACTCCGTGGCTTTAAATTCTAGACTCTTTTCCTCCGAAGTTTCTCATATGCCATGCTCAAAGCCTATCTCCATTGACTATTTAGAACCACCTCATTTGGAGCTGGGAGAGCTCAGACTAACACTTTGTTCTGTGTCTTTCCTCTCTCTTACTTTGAACTCTCTTTTTCTTCCCACCTCCATTTGAGTAGACTATGAGAGCTATGGAATATCGATGTTCTGTTTCTTCCACCTCCTCTTCTTCTTCCTGTCCCTGGGGAAGTCTTCCTGCCCTACTTTCTCATTTTCAGCCCCCAGAGATTTAGAGGTTATGCAGGGAGGTTAGAAGTTACTCTGGTTTTCTAGCTATTGTGAGCTTCTTCTTTATTCTGTCACATCCTCTCCCCCAATTCCAGTAAAGTCTAACTCCCTCCTGAAAGGAAATGAAAAGGAATTGAAAGGGAGTTCCAGGGTGTGAGAAGAAACTATCATGGCCTATTACAGCCTTTACTATCTGCTTTAAAACATTGCCTTACAGTTAGATTTAACTGTTTTCCCAGTAATTAAGTGTGATTCTGAATTGAGGGGTGAAGAGAAGGAAGGTTGGAAATTCAATTAACCACGTAAAACACTTGGGTAGATAATAGTATTCATATCTGTGATTGGTTTTTACAAAGATGTTTGGTTGTATTGGAATTTTGAATGGAGAGATTCCTGTCCAATTGGGTTCTCAGAAAAGGAGATCTTAGGATGTCTGAAGTGCAAATCTCCCCGTAATGCCCTCCCAACCTACCTCCTCTACCCCCTATCAATCCTTTGTGGTTAGGAAGAGCTGAGCATACAGGACTAATTTCTCGTCAGATTTCATGTCTAAGAAAATGTGCAAGTGAGTATGTTCCATTACTAAGTAGCCAAATCCATGTGTTTTAAATTAAAATTAAAATGTACATGGTGGGTTTATACCTATAGTCATGGGTGAAAACAAAATGTTGCTGTGATGGATCTAAATTCAGTGCTCAGAAAACGCTAAAGGTAAATTATTATGACCAGAATCTTCCCAGCAATCACCTGGAGAAGAGAGGGGGAGGACCTGGGGCTGGGTGTAGATACAGGTTTATTCTTTTACCATAGACTCCAGTGCAGAGAAGGAGCATCTATTGGATCTTAAGGGTGCAGGTGCATGTTTATCATGTAAACCAGTAGCCCAAAAACTTTTTTGCATGAGGGACCAGTTTTGGAGAAGATAGTTTTTCCATGGACCTACATCAGAGTGGTGTTTTGGGATGATTCGAGAGCATTATTTCTATACCTCAGATCATCAGGCATCAGATTCTTACAGGAAGCACGCAACCTAGATCCCACATGTGCAGTTTACAGTAGGGTTCATACTCCCATGAGAATCTAATGCCCCTGTTTATTAGGAGGCTGGGCTTAGGTGGTGATGTACGTGATGAATAGGGCTATAAATACAGATGTAAATATAAATACAGATGTAAAAACCTGCCACCCACCTCCTGCCTTGTAGCCCAGGTCCTAACAGGCTACACACCAGTATCAGTCTGTGGCTCATGGGTTAGGGTCCACAGGTATAAATAGCACCAATAACTAGATAGTGTCTAGAATGGTCCAAGTTAGTCCTCTAAGTAGTCCCCACCCACAATGGTGGGAACTGGCCTTTTTGAATCTAGCTTGCAAAGAAAATTCAATTGCAGAAGGAGACAGTGCTGGCACCAGCCTTTTCTAGTCACTGCATGAGGCATGCCACTTTCTACTGCCTGCCAGTCCTTTCTGCCCACAGAGTCCAGCAGAGTGAGATTCAAGCTCTATTCTAGCACTGCAAAGGTTCTACTTTCAGACTAGGGAATGACCTGGATGGACTAGTGCAGAAAGCCAGTTTTAGGTACTTAATAGCATCTCTAGCCTTTTATCCCTGCTCCCCATAAATCATAAGATACAGGAGAACCTTAAGATTTTGGATTTCTGTGTAAGAGTTTAAAATCTCACAGCAGTGACTTTTAGGCCACACAGTGGTTGCACATGCGGGGATGTGTGTGATGGGGATGTATTTGTTTACTGCAGACTGTGCTGGCTGGGATGACAGTGCTCTGATTGAGGATTAGTGATCAGGAGGCTGCGTTAGAATCAAGAGGAATGTTCAGCATGACAACATCTGTTTTGACAAGGGACAATAATTTCAAACATGTTTGGGGGTCTCTTAATCCTATTTTTACATCTGTATTTCATAAGCTAGTCTTAAGAAAGGACAAGAGGACACATCCAAATGTTTACTCTGCCTGTCCGACTTTTACCGTTCCCTCATCAACACCCCAACTGTTCCCTTTCAGCTTCTGGTAGAAAGGCTATTTTAATTAAGGTTATTAAGCAACTGCTTTTTATTTTTATTTTTTTTGAGACAGAGCCTCAAGCTATCACCCTGTGTAAGGTGCTGTGCCATCACAGCTCACAGCAACCTCCAACACTTGGGCTTAAGCTATTCTCTTGCCTCAGCCTCCGGAGTAGCTGGGACCACAGGTGCCCGCCACAATGCCTGGCTATTTTTTGATTGTAGTTGTCATTGTTTGGCAGGCCTGGGCAGGATTTGAAACCTCCAGCTCTGGTGTATGTGGCTGGCACCTTAGCTGCTTGAGCTGCAGGTGCCACCCAAGCAACTCCTTTTTAAAAAATAAAAAGTTTTACGAAGAGGTAGCCAATATGTAGAGAATATTTATTTTGTAAACATTTGTGAAATTTTGTAATGAATAGTTTGCAAATAAAGGTACGTTTAGCTACAATTTCCCATTGTCCCTATGTGTGGCACATTTCAGGACACCCTGTATAATGTCTCTGAACTTGAGCTAAAAACAAACAAACCTTAAAAACAACCTTGTAGTAATGACTACTTCTCTCAATTTGTGACAACCCATACAGATAAGATAGGTGTTAAAGAGAATTTTAAGAAAAATTCTAACCCAAACCAAGAATTTGCGATAATTAATTTGTAAATATTAGTGTGTAGCCTTCTCAATCTGAATAGATACTTTTATGGCAACTCACCTTTAATCCTTGTTCCATTGGTGATTATTTCAGGAAATAAACCATCTTCCTAAGCACTAATCACCCCGGTATAACAAAAGCACAATCCCACTGCTGTGACTCATACCTGTCGGAGCCAACACAACCCACTGCGTGCAGGCACATGCCAGTTACACACATTGTCACACGAGCAAAAACTGGGTTCTTGGTATGAAATTATTTGATTTGAATTGATAAGAATTCATATCCTATAAAGATATAACCCAGTGACAGGAAACTCAATGTAATTTAGAGAAAGATTCATTCTTCTTCAGGCTATATTTAGCTAACTATTTTCATTTGAAGATGATATTATATATAAAGGGGAATAATTTTATTTTTAAAGCAGTTTGTATAGATCTTTACATTCCACCAGTCAAGTAAGCTTCTTTAATGGTGTATCAGACAGTTTAGAAAGTGCATTAAACCTTAAAAGCTCCAAGGTCACATGTTAGTAAGTTCATTTCCTGACACCAAGCCTCAATTTTGAGCTTCAAGCCTTAGGGAGCAGCTTACTCACATTGATGAGCATTTTGAATTTAGGCCAAAAAAAAAAAAAAAAAAAAAAAAAACCCCACACATCTAACACAAAAGCAGAACACACCCACCAACCAACAGCCC
>CAUYPK010056807.1:0-18108 GCA_963574355.1 Loris lydekkerianus | reverse complement strand
TAGTGTTTAATGATTTCCAGTGTGAAAATATTCCTTTGGCAAATTTCAAGCAACCGATGGGTGAATGCAGCATAGGGAAGAGATGTGCTGTAGGGCATTACACCATAAGACAATAGACACTAATAAAAGATGATCAAAGAAAAAAAAAAAAAAAAAAAAAAAAGCTTAGCTCAACATATTACCATCAGCTAAGTTTACATTCAATATAAATTCATTAATTGAAATGAAGAGCGAGTATTACAAAATGAAAACCAATAAAGTCCAAAGTTAGCACTGAAATGCCATAAATCTTCAAAAACAAAATTGCCATTAAAATATAGGAAATAGAGAAACAAATTCAACCTAAACACAATGGAAATATAAGACTTCAACCTGCCTTTAACAAGTCATGTTTTAGAATGTTCCTAAAAATGAGACACGGTGCTAAAGAATGGGATGTTTGACTAATGAGGCGTGTTTTAAAAATAAGTTATATTTTACATTTCTGCTCAAGTACTAAAAAATTTCAAACTCCTTTCCAAATTCCAAACTCTCCATCAAATCTTCACAGAACATTTTAAAATATTAACCCTAAACTATTCTGCAAAGGAAATCTCAACAAAATGTCAAAAGTACCAAATAATACAAGCTACATTGTCTGACCCAAACAAATGATAGTGTTAAAAATAATGAAATACAGAGAAAGCAAACACAACAGAAATAGAAAGGAAAAAATAGACTACCATATGTTGATATGATTGAAAATCATATCAACATAGAAATCACAAAAATTTCTACACATCTGTAAAGTTGTTTTGATGAAAGTATTACATATCTAAATTTATAAATATTCTCAAAGTTGTACTTACATAAAAATAATCAGTTTTAACCTGTTCTCATACCAAACAAGTTAACAGAATTGTATTAATCGTCCACTATAAGAATATAAATACAATATGAAAGCAACATATACAAAAGCTGAAAAAGTTAATTAAGAAACAAAAATTGAATAGAATAATAAATGCATAAAAAATAATACTATGTAAAAAGAATATATTCTAGAGCTGGGTGCTAGTGCTACCAAGTGGAGCTACAAAGACTCTATCTCAAAGAAAAGAAAAGAAAAGAAAAGAAAAGAAAAGAAAAGAAAAGAAAAGAAAAGAAAAGAAAAGAAAAGAAAAGAAAAGCAAAGCAAAGCAAAGCAAAGCAAAGCAAAGCAAAGCAAAGCAAAGCAAAGCAAAGCAAAGAAAAGAATAATACATTCTAAAAAATTAAAGTAGAGAGAAGCCATATGGGTACAGAAATAGAAACAAGAAAAGTCATAACAGATGCATAGTATGTTCAAAAAGTCAGAGTGCTTTTTAAAACTTACACAAATAATTTTAAACATTAGGTAAACTATAAAGTACAAATTTTGAAAGTGCTGTTAATGTTCTGGAAAACACACACAGTTAAATGTCCTGAATTATATTTGCAAAACTGTAAGAGTTGTACCATTAATAAAATTAATTAGCTTTTACTGAATGCCAAACATTCTAAGTTAAGAGTAAACGAGCTTACACAGACTATAGCATTTGATTCTGATCAAGTTTTCATGAAGAAGATAAGTGATCTTTTCAAGTTGTAATAAAGGAAATAATTAATATATAATGTAAATATAAAATGTCAGAAGAAACCTTTGCCATTTATTGTTTTAATAAGCCAGTATAATTTTACCATTAATAGAAACTCTATTTGCATGTGAAATAAAAACCAAATATTCACTTTCTGGTCAATTAAAATCAGAAAATGAAGATATTTCCTTAACAATAATGAAAAAAAAAAAAACAATAAAAAATCTAACAGAATGACACTGGTGAAAATCTGGATGTATTCCCAATGAAGTCAGTAAGGGAAAATGCTTTTTGTTTAATATTGTTCTAGGATTAAATAAAAAATTACGAACATTGAAAGAATATAATATAAAACTTATATTATTTATAAGTAGTACAGCAATATTTTAAAAGAAAGTCCAAATGACTAACCTGAAAAGTCATTATTAACAATATTATAAGTAAGAAAAGTGCTAATGCAATTAATGAATACTCATTATTAACAATATTACAAGTAAGAAAAGTGCTAATGCAATTAATGAATACAAGAAATCATTAGTGTTTCTATATACAAATAATCATTTATAAAATATACTGGGAGCAAATACTCTATTTAAATAAGAATAACCCCGTCTCTCACATTTTCTCCATCATGAGAGGGACCCACTTCCAACTATGTCTGCAAGTGCTCTAAACTTTCTCTCTGTTCTTCCCATGACCAGTAGAAAAGGGCCATACTCTCTGGAGAGGCCAATTGAAGACTTGCAACCAATTTCAAAAGGAGGAAATATTTATAGCCCTGCAGACGTTTGCCTCTCTGTTTCTCTTTACTTTTTCTCCTCCATGAGAGGGACCCATGTCCAACTCTCTTTAGAAGCACTCTAAACTTTCTCTTTGTTCTTCTTAAATAAAGTCTCTCTTTGTTATCGTCCCTAAGAATAATAATTAAACAAATAAAAATGTTAACCAATTAATTTTAAGACAAGAAAAACCATTATGAAATATTTAGTACATGTAAGAAGATACTTGTACAATTTTAAGTTGTATATTGGTTATCTACTGTGGCAAAACAAATTACCACAAACTTCGTGACTCAAAATAATACACATTTATTATTTCACAGTTCATATGGATTAAGAATCACAGCATAACCTCTGCTTTACCAATTTGTTGACATGGGTTGCAGTGTCATTTCAAGCTTAATGGGAAAGTCCATTTTTGAACTTACTTTGTGTTGACAGAATTCAGTTCCTTGAGGGTGTGAGACTGAAAGCCTCAGTGTTTTATAGGCTACGAGCCAGAGTTTGTTCTCAATACCTCACCACAAAGGGCTGGGCCTCTACATAAAATATTATCTATTATAATTAGCTTCATCCAAGCCAGCGAAGGAGGAAAGGGTATTTTAGCAAGAACATTACAATCTTACATAACATAATCGTGGAAGTGCCATTCCATCAGCTGTAATACACACACATTCCAGAAGTTAGAAGTAAATTACAAGTACCTCTCATGCTAAATGAAGTATCTTATCATTTTCCACCAGATTTAATACACAATATTTAAACAATGCTTTATGAGTTAAAATACTAAACATTTGGCAGTTGATTCTTTTTTGTTGTTGTTGTTGATTCTCTTAAAACTACCAATTGTATAGATTTTATAGATTGGATATCAATTAAAGTTTCAATATCTTGGCAATTGAGAAATTTTATACTAGTTTTTCTAGAAATTAAGCATGCAAGAAGAATCAGAAAATGATCAGGTGAAAGAAAAACAATAGGAGAATAAAGGAATTATTGGTTATTAAAACATATAGTAAAATTAGTAAAATTGGCCAAAAAATTGTTTTAAACTTTATCACTAAAGAGAAATAAATAATCAATAAATAGTCCCAAATATGTATTATAATTTATGTAGCAACATAAATTTCAAATTATTAAAGTCATACATTTGAATTATGATAGGGAAACAGAAAAAAGCCTGGTTAAATAATTTATAGATTTGAAATATGGTGGATTCTCAAAAGGTTGACCTAAAGCCAGAAGATCTTAAAGTAAAACTCTGAAAAACAGAGTCCATAATGTTCTTTAAATTTTTAATTTATTTTTAATTATTTCATAAAAATGCACTCAGCATTTTAGAAAAATAATAAATTAGGTGAAATATTTGCAGAAAATATGATAAACTACTAACCAGACTTAATAAAAAAAAATTATTTATGTTAAAGATGCTAAAACTCATAATTTAATACAAACTATACAAACATAAATGGCTTTACCTGACAAGTCATTAAAATAACATGACTTCTAGTCAAACAGTAGTCCCCAACCTTTTTGGCACAGGAAGTGATTGCATGTAAGATAAGTTTTCCGGCAGAGAGGAGTAGAGGCGGGCAGAGCCGTGGGGGTGATGTGAGCAGTGGGAGGGGCTGTGAATACAGGTGAAGCTGCTGGGCTGCAGGGCCCACCACTCACCTCCTGCTATGCCACCTGGTTAATGAATACTATGGAAGAAAGACTACATTTTCAGGGATCATTTCTATAGTTTGTTACTAAATTGCATAGGAGACAATATTTCCACAGACAGAGAGGTAGAGGAAGTGGGGAGTTGGGGGAATGAGAATAAGAGGTGGGGGGTTGAAGAATGGGGGAAGGCACATCTCTGGGGTCTGGGGATTGGAAACCACAGTATTACAAGGTTCTTATCTCCAGCCATATGGTGAAATGTATTAAAGACTAAAACATAAGAACTGATACCATAAAACTACTAAAAAATGCTTCCTGATATTGGTCTGTGCAAAGATTTTTTTTTTTTTAATATGACCTCAAAAGCATAGGTAACAAAAACAAAAGCAAAAAATAGACAAATGATTATTTCACCAAACTGAAATTTTCCTCTTCTGGACAGCAGAAGAAACAGTCAAGAGTAAAGAGTGTACCTAAAGAATGAGAAGAAACATTTGCAAAACTCAACTGATAAGAGGTTAATATCCAAAATACATAAGGAACTCAATGCAGTAGCAAGAAAACAAGTAAACGGATTTAAAAATGAGCAACGGACCTGGATAGACAATTCTCAAAAAAGGTCAAATAGCCAACAGATATATGAAAAAACATTTGACATCTCTAATGGTTAGGGAAATGGAAAGCAAAACCACAATGGGATATCACCTCACCCCACTTAGTAGGTCTATTATAAAACACAAAAAAATAACAAATGCTGACATGGAAGTGGTGGAAAGGAAAGCCTTATAAACTGTTGGTGAGAATGCAAATTAGTACAGCCATTTGGAAAACAGTATAGCGCTTTCTCAAAGAAATACAAATAGAACCGGAATATGATCCAGCAGTCTCACTACTTAGGTACATATCCAGAGAAAGTTAAAACAGTATGTGACACCTGGT
This sequence comes from Loris lydekkerianus, assembly GCA_963574355.1. Lineage (NCBI taxonomy): Eukaryota > Metazoa > Chordata > Mammalia > Primates > Lorisidae > Loris > Loris lydekkerianus. The sequence goes on along the minus strand of CAUYPK010056807.1, from coordinate 13,133 downwards.
GCCGTGGCTCACGCCTGTAATTCTAACACTCCGGGCGGCCTAAGCAGGTGGATTGCCTGAGCTGAGGAGTTTGAGACCAGCCTGAGCAAGAGCAAGACCCGGTCTCTACCAAAAATAGAAAAACTAGCCAGGCTTAGTGGCCCATGCCTGTAGTTCCAGCTATTTGGGAGGCTGAGGCAAGAGGATTGCTTGAGCACAAGCATTTGAGGTTTCTGTGAGCTATGATGACTCCATGACACTCAACCCAGGGCAATGGAGTGAGACTCGGTCTCAAAAAACAAAGAAAAAGAAATGTATGCCACAGAGATATGTGTGCGCCCATGTTCACTGCAGCACTATTCATAACATTCAAGAGATATAATCTGTTTATTAGAAATGAATGAATGTATATAGCATATTTTCTTTATTCATTGGTTCATATACACATACAGTGGAATACAACCTCCTTAAAAAGAAAAAAAAAAGTGTCATTTGAAACAACATGGATTACCCTGGAGAACATTATGCTAAGTGAAGTAAGGCAGTAACAGGATCACAAGTACTGTGTGAGCTCATGTCAATGTGAGATCTAAAGATATCTAGCTCATTAAAACAGGGAATAGAATGGTGAGTATGGTGGGGTGAGGTGGGAACATGTAGTTAGTGGTGCAGCAAGCAAAGATGTTGGTCAAAGCACAAAGAAATTTCAGTTAGGCCAGGGAAATAAGTTCAGGAGATCTATTGTACAATATGGTAATTATAGCTCATAAGAACGTATTGCATACTTGAAAATCACTGAGAGATCTTTTGTTCTCACCATAAATGAACATGTGAGGTAATGCATAGGACAATTAGCTTTACTTAGCATTCCATGATATGCACATATTTCAGAACCTGTTGTACACCGTAAATGTATACAGTTGTATCTGCCAATTAAAAAAATAAATAATGAAAATAAATAGGTAAAGTTTACTATATGTAAAGCAAATCAAAAGTAAGCACATTTCATTGTTCAAAATGTACAATTTTCTGCTACTAACTTGTAATTTGATGATTTTTCTACTGTGCTATACTTATCACTATGTAGGGGCCCAAAAGTTCCCGGGGAGCTAAAAGCAGATATGGAAGCCTATGGTTGACAGCCTGTTAAGATCAGTAAAATACAGGTCCATTAAATCTTTAAACTGGTGCAATCTTATAGAAAAAAGTCAACAATATTTCTGAAAGGAGGTGTGCCTCATACCTCTTGAGTACTTGAATTGATATACTATAATAATTCAGAGTTGAAATAAAGACTAAAGGTTTGTAGGGTTTTTTTTTCTTAGAAAAGGGTATAAGAATGTATTTCTTAATTATCTATATTTTTCAGGGTTTTATATTTGTGGCCTTGCAGACCTTGGAGGGACTTTCCCCTCCACTTAGAATCAGCTAATTCCTAGAGGTAGGAAAGGACTCACCTGCAAACTTGACTTTTGTATGCAAATACCAAGCCAGAACCTCACCACCAACCTCTATCACATTTTCCTATTCAGGCCCACTATTCCTCTGCATTAATTATGCTATGATAAGATCTCAGACAACTAGAACCAGCTCCTATGTCCTGGAACTTACTGGAATTATTCAAACCAGCCAATCCTAAACCTGCTTCCCCTGCTTTGCGCGTTCCTTTCTGTGAAACCACAATGAAGAATCTTACCTGGTTTTATCCCTTGTTTTCTCCTGAGCAACACCAGCACTCCCCCATAGTACAGTGCTATGCCCTTTTCTCCTGGGATCTGTGTACATAATAAACATCTTTTCAATTACAGGAGTCTCCTTATCTGCTGGCCTTGCCATATCTATTAATAAAACCTGCATTTTAAACAAGGGGCTTCAGTAAAAGACTACCTAGAGTAGAAACAGATCTCTGAGATAGGCATAAAAATTATATACATAAGAAATTGCCTTGGTGTCAAGTAATACCCTTAGAAAGGTGTGAAATATATAAATAAGAGCTTTTCAGGGAAAAGCATAATATTTCTCTTCAAGGAAGATTTTAAAACAAATAATATGCAATAATAATATTCAGTACTCTCTTTTAGGAAAGAAAAGTCAAACTGTGCAAATATTAAGAAGATATTGAGATGAGTGGACAGAAGGTTGAAATATAATAAGTTTAAGATAAATAAATATAATGAGTTTAAGATATATGCACATAAGGCCAGGTATGGTGGCATGGCGGCTCACGTCTATAACCCCTGCCCTTGGGAGGCAGAGGTGGGTGGATTGTGGAGCTTACAGGTTTGAAACCACCCTGAGCCAAAGCAAGAACTTGTCTCTAAAAATAGCTGGGTGTTGTGGTGGGCGCCTATAGTCCCAGCTGCTTGGGAGGTTGAGGCAAGAGAATTGCTTAAGCTCAGGAGTTTGAGGTTGATGTGAGCTATGACACCATAGCACTCTACCAAGGGTGACAAAGTGAGACTCTGTCTCAAAAAAAAAAAAAAAGAAAAAGAAAACAAAGAAAAAGAAAAGAAAAGATATATGCACATAAGTGTTTGGATCATAATACAATTGTTATTAATGTACACAGTAATAATTAGCATAGAACATTTTTAAAATAGGATTATAGGAGTGCACTTTTGTAATATGAAAGGATTATGAAGGAGTGTTTATAATTGCTCATTAATTTAATCTCTGCATACATATTGAGTGCCTGTTTCCTCTATTATACTGTTCTAAAATCTAATGATGCAAAATTAATAAACATGATCTTTGTCTTTAAAGTTCCTTAATCTAGTGACAAACACAGCCAAAGAATAGAAAATTAAAAAAAAAAAAAATTCTTCATGATAAGAGCATATGATAAGTGCAAAAATGGGCATATTTTACTTTTTAAATTGAAGTTATATCCAAACATAGGAACCTATAGGCTTATATAAGCCCATTTCTATCTCAAACTTGTGTCATTGTTTCACTTGGAAACAATTATGTGTTTGTACGTCATATATTCTAATATTACACTGGTATTTTAAACACTCATGTAATTATGATCTTTCAATAGTGTATGAATTTACTTTTAAATTATCAACATAATGATTGTTTTTCATAATACAATGGCAAATTCATTCTTGTATCAATTTAGTTATTCTAAGTAAATTTATACACTTCCTATTATGTGGCATTTTTCTATGGTCTAGCTAGGCAATTATAAATTATTTTAAATAGTCTGGTTTTGTGAAGTAATCTGAATATAAATAAGCACCGTTTACCATTACCACTAGACAGATAAAAAGTTTCTTAAAAAAAATCAAACCTACAGTGTGAAAATAATAGAGAAATTATCTATTAAAATAAGTAGAAATAATAAATTATTATCATTAATAATAAATAACTGCCTTTTTAAATATGATACTTCAGAACTCATAAGTAAATCTTTTCAATTAGAAAATGGAATCTTAAGTTAGGGACCACAGTATATAATAAAGTACAAAAATCCCACTGGCCACAGGCCAACTAGATTTGGAAATACATAAAATCTGCTGAGTTTCAGTGTGATATAATTTTAGTTAGATTGGAAAAGGCACTAAAATTTATTTATTTATTTATTTATTCTTATTTATTTTTGGAAACATTCTCCCTTTGTCGCCCTCAGTAGAGAGTCGTGGCATCACTCAGATCACAGCAACCTCCAACTCCTGGGCTTAGGCGATACTCTTGCCTCAGCCTCCCGAGTAGCTGGGACTACAGGCGCCCGCCACAATGCCTGGCTGTTGTTGTTGTTGTTGTTGTTGTTGCAGTTTGGCCAGGGCTGGGTTTGAACCCACCACCCTTGGTATATGGGGCCAGCGCCCTACCCACTGAGCTATAGGCACCGCCCCACATAAATTTATTTTGTAATGAGCAAAAGATTAATTTCAAATGGATAATCACTGATCAGAGAAACTATGATGTGAGGTAAAGAATGGATGAGGACAAACCCCCAAAGCAGATGTTTTCCCAGAGATTGGATTTAAATGCATTACCCTTTCCCAGCTTCAGAATGAAGCATAAAGTTTGTGGTGATTTGTTATATGGAATTAAAGAGATTACAGTTTGGGAGTTTCAATTAACAAAATTCAAAAGTTACAATAATACAAAAGTTACAATAATACAAAGATTATAATACAAAAGTTACAATAATACAAAGATTATAAGGTGGCCCTCAAAATAAAAGGATATAAGTAATCGAAACAAAAAGATAATTTCTATAGGTACCTGAGAATTAGTTCCAGAATGAATTAGCTTTGTTTAATTTATATTTAAATTCTGTAAAGAGAAAATGTCATCGTTTTAATTTAAACCAAATGTTCACTCTTTACGCAATTAAAGGTAGATTTGGTAGACCCCATGATCAACATTGTGTTAAATCTGAAGAAGTAGAAAAAAATGCAGTGTGGTGCACTCAATTTGTCTTTCCTCTCTTTCATGTTTTAAATAATTATACTACATTTTTGCTTGTCCAATAACAAACCAACGCGAAAGCAACTTCAAACCGAATTCTATTGATTATTCTTTGCAAATTTTAAAACTACGCCTGATGTAAGATTTTCAGAGGAACACTATGATTGGCAAAACCAAGGTAAAGTAAAGTAAAACATTTCCTAACAGAAAATCAGTAGTTCTCCAAAGAAAAATATAATTAACATTATTAACATAATAAATATAATTAACATTATTAACATAATAAAATCATTTTATTGTTAATCATTAACAAGGGATGCTGAAGGGAAAACCAGGCAAAATGATGGAAATTCAGCAGAGATAACCAGTTTACCTGAAACTGAAATGAGTCAGGGCACTCACTTCAGTTTCAAAAATCTTTGTAGCATGGCTCTTCTAAGTGAGATGACGCACTGAACAGTGTGAGGCCTTGCATCCACAGACTGGGTCCTTGTCTCTCCAATCACAAGAGAAGATTTTGTTTGAAACCACCTGTCTAAACTTATGTCTATATCACATTAATATATGGACTCTCCCCAAGGATTGTTCTTTCCTGGTAATTGTGTGCCAGATTTTTATTTCCAGTCCCACTTGTCTGTTATCTATGCTAAACTCCAAAAGTCAAAGTATTGATTTATTAATCTTTAAAGAACAAATCCAAATATATAGTTTCTAAAGATTTCTTTTCCCAATATGCACTCCATCCAAACTGATAGTACTTCTCCCTGACTGGCTCCTAAGTCAAGGTTGATATACTTTTTGACAACTTCCTAAAATGAAATAAAATAAAATAAAATAAAAACTCTTGGATAACTTATGTCTATGATTCATTCCCTACCACTATGAATTAGATGAAATCTGGTAAAACTGTCATGTTAACGTCTTAATTATTTCTCACATAAATTTCCTTACTGGAAATCGTATCACATTTTTAACCGCAGAAGAATTGTTTATAACAGAATTATTTGTAAAAGAAAGATAAAACAAATTAGTCCAGGCCAGCCATGGTGGCTCACACCTGTAATCCTAGCACTATGGGAGGGCAAGATGGGTGGATTGCTTGAGCTCAGGAGTTTGAAACCAGCCTGAGCAAAAACAAGACTTCATCCTCCAGCTCTACTACCAAAAAAATAAATAAATAAATAAATAAACTGAGGCAAAAGGATTGCACGAGCCCAAGAGTCGAAGGTTGCTTGGAGCTATGACTTCATATCATTCTACCCAGGGCAATAGCTTGAGACTTTTTTGTTGTTGTTGTTAAGGAAATTAGTTCATTAACTGGCGCTTAGAAATCCTCATCAAAGGTAGAGAGACTTTTTGAAAAGGGAGGACTTGATGGAATGATGGTGATGAATCATAATAAAATGTTATACAAGAAGCCGATTTCCCAAGGGCGCCTCTTTTGTCCCGGTAGAGGCAAAATGAAGGTAGGTTTTTTTATGAACCAGTAATACAAACCCTGTAGTCATCCAAAATTCATGATTTCCCTCACAGTTTTATCTCATGTCTAACTGGAAGTTAAGGCAATTTTTTTCTTTTAGCTAGAGTTGAATTCCTCAAGTTTGCCAGGCAATTTGAATGTGACCACTACCTCGGGCTTTCTGTAGAACTAGGGAAGTACTAGTCCAGAAACTATAATTTTCTTGTAAAGAAAAAGCACTTTAATAGTCTCCCTGCTGATCAACACAAGGCTGCAAATAAAGATCCAGAAGGCAGTATTTCAGATAAAATGCAGAATGTTTTCTTCAGAATCAAGAGGGGAAAAAAGTACACTTCACCAATAAATGTTTCCTTTGAGTCTTTGAGAACTAATTTCAATCTAATTTCTTATCCAATCTTTCATAAATTTATATGCCACAGTAAAGAGTTGAAAGGCACAGGGGTACCTGTCAGGCAGATCTGGGCATAAATTCCGCACCCTTTACTAGTTCTATAGTATCACATCTTCAATCTTGTGCTTCAGTAAACAGAAAGTGATCAAAAACCTATTGAGAGGACTCAAATTAATTTATGTGAAGTACTGGTTACGGTGCCTGTGCATAGTAAGTCTGCTGAAGTGTAACTATTAAAACCATGATTTTTTTTTTTTTAATTAAATCATAGCTGTAGCTGTATAATCCATGCAATCGTGGGGCACCATGTGCTGGTTTTATATACCATTTGAAATATTTTCATCACACTGGTTAACATAGCCTTCATGGCATTTTCTTAGTTATTGTATTAAGACATTTATATTCTACATTTAGTAAACTTCACATGTACCCTTGTAAGATTCACCATAGGTGTGGTCCCACAATTTACCCTCCCTCCACCCATCCTCTCCCTTCCCCTCCCCTCCCTATCCCTTTTCCCCATATTCTCGGGCTATAATTGGGTTATAACTTTCACATGAAAGCTATAACTTGGTTTCATAGTAGGGCTAAATACATTGGATACTTTTTCTTCCATTCTTGATATACTTTGCTAAGAAGAATATGTTCCAGCTCCATCCATGTAAACATGAAATTGGTTGTCTCCATCTTTCCTTTTTTTTTTTTTTTTTTTTTTTTCAGTTTTGGTCGGGGCTGGGCTTGAACTCACCACCCCTGGTATATTGGGCTGGTGCCCTACTCCTTGAGCCATAGGTGCCACCCATCTCCATCTTCCTTGAAGGCTGCATCATAGAAATCACGTCTTTAACTTTATAAAGATTACATTTTGACATAATGCAACTCAAGTAGGAGGATGTAATGCAATTAAAGCCATAAAAGGTATCAGGTCAGAATGTGGGGATGGATCTGTTTGGATCCCTTTTAGGGACAATATTATGTCATAGGCAGGCCCTACTCTAAGCTTTCCAGTGTGAGTTCCATGGATGTTCTCCAGTCATCCTTGTGGCTATCTCTAATTGGATTTTCAATCTCCCCTTTTCTCTCTTCTAATCACTACCTCCTCCTGTCTTCTGCCACCATACCACCACACTCAACCAAATTGTGCATGGCCTTCCTAAAGGTCTGTACCAATCCTCACACTACCAGCTGAGAACATCAGGGATGAAAACATGTTAGGGACTAGAGGGAAAAACTGAGTTGAATTTTTAGGATAAAATAAATAGTAGGTTCCAAAGGTTTTTAAAACTATGCTTTGCTAGGAACTTCACACAAATACCTCAATGATGCTCATTAATTTTTCACCTGCCTTTGTAGGTAGGTTGATGTGGAAAAGTTTAAGATAGAACGAGGATCCCAAGAAGACTTTCAATCTTTGACAACTTTCACAAACCTTAAGGGAAATATACCCTGTATTTAAAGGCAGCTTTACCTGCTGGGAAAGCAAAGTTATGAGCTTTGAGGAGCTGTGCTGCTATACCTTCAAGTGAAAAGGATTTTTTGTTTGTTTGTTTGCTTTTTAATAAATTACACAATTTTCTATTTGCTCAGATAAAATTGGTTGGTGAGAATTCAGTAGGAAACTGGAGACATATTTAAAAGACATATTTTTCACTTAACAGGTGAGATTGGACTGAGGAAGCGTAAAATACAGGTGCCCTAACTACAAGTACCTTCTAAAATGTGCACCATTCTAATGCCATAGGAACAGAAGAGAGATGAGGGAACCCATTACAGATAAGACCGTGTACGAAAGCCCTTTGGATTATGTCACAGTTTTTCTCCATAGACCCCTTGCGCTGGTTTTGTGGTTTCTACAGTTTCAGACACATTAAATACAGTGCCATCTGCAGAGATTGGCAGAATTTGGCCTTCACAGTGGTTAAAACAATTAGATTTGGAATACCTTTAAGTCCCAGTTTGCCTGCTTTATCTGAGATGTGTGTTGGGCACTCTCTCCCACACTATGTTGATCTTTTTTCTTTTAGATCTTTCTAATTATAGCTTCTCGTTATGCTAAATGTAAGGAAAGTGTTCATTAAATAAACAAAGACATTATTAAAATCTTACAGGGAGAAAACGAGAGAAAATGGACAAAGAACTTATGGAAATTTTAGATTGGGGATAGGCTAAGAGGTCATAGAGTCCTCTGCAAACTTGAACTTTTCCAGGAGCATGAAATTATCTCCTATAACGATCCCCACACACAGAACCGAAGGCTTAGGGAGATTAACTAGATTTACTCTTCGCAATATCTGCCCTGGTGGCAATAACACAGGCAATATGACTCAATGCACAAAATCCTTTCATCTCTGTGAACCATCCTATAAAATAAACCAGAGTGGTGATTCCACTTCTCTCCGTTTTTCCCTGAAACCTTAATACGCCGCTTTTAAAAAGGAAAAAGGTCCCCTTAGCGAATAGCTTTCTATAGTAATGAACTTCAAAGACATTTGTGGTATTCCATTCAGAAGTATTTCTAATTTAGGTCAGATGCTCCCAAGCAAACAGACTCAGCCTGCTGTATGTGACATTTATATTGTGAACTCATTGTGCCCACGTACTGTACTCCTTGTTCTTTTTCTCTCGGTTGTAATTTGTGGAGAGAAAGCATCTGGGGTGGGGGAGTGAAGGGTGGATAGCAGCTCCCAGGCTCCCAGGTTGTATGTGTGTGGCCTTGGGGAAAGGCTGCACTGAATGAGAATACTAACTGGATTTTCATGACCAGAAAGAATGCTGGAGGGAAACTATCTGTATATAAATTCCTTTGCCTGGAAGTCAGGAGGGGAAGGAATGTTCAGAGATGCCCCGTGGGATGCCTTTGTCTCTTAAGATGCATTAATAGTAACTGCTTCTCTGTGCAGAAAGAGCTCAAGGCCTCTTGCCAGCACTCCCAAGTTTACAAAGTGCATTTTTTTTTTTTTTTTCCTAAATCCATTCCTTCTTTATCAACAGTCTGTGAGATGGGAGGGAGATGAGAGAGAAAAAACATCTGGGATGGAGAATTTCATTTCTCATCCTTGACATTTAATTTCAATGAACATTTTTCTTAGTTCTATTTTAGTTAACCCATTCTATTAACGCCTTTCTTTGAATTAACTCTCCCGTCTGTTTCTGTCTGTCCATGTCACACTGCCATGTTACTTCTGATACTATCTTCTCATGCCTAGAAAACTGGGTAACTGCCTAGCGTTCTCCACTCTTACCTGATGGCAGGAAGACCAAATCCCAAGCTGCTTAAATCACTTTCCACTCAAACCTCACACTCTTGTCCTTTGATTAGCAAGTACTTGAGTGTCTGCCATATGCAAATGATAATTTTAGACCCCGAGCATCATATCCATTTTTCCCAGTTTTATCTACTATATTTTTCAGTCAGTTTGTCTGCTTACTCTGTCCTTGACATCTGTTGAGTTTTCAGACCTTGAATTTTTGCTCCTCACCTGGCTTGGTGCCCCTGTCATCTGCTCAGTTTCTTCTCCTCTTGGGAATTCTGGTCCCGTGTCAGCTCCTCTGTGAACCCTGCCTTGGCCCACTTATCTATCCCTTCTCCAAACTTACATACATCACTTGGTCAACTTCACTCAGTCAATTGACTTCATCTACTGTTTAGCATTGTCTTTTATTTATTCACGTTTTCACCCGGTGCCTTTACTGTGACCATAAGTCCCTGGAGAACAGGAATCTATGTTTTTATTCTTTCACATGTTGTAGTGATCAGAAGAATGTAACTAATAGCTAAAATATATGATGATCATTTGAAACAGTATATATTTACTATCAAAGAAATGGTCATATATATGAATATAGAAATATGTTACTGATACCATCAGTCTCTCTCTCTCCCTCTCACACACACACATTTTAAAAGACTTCATTTTTAGTATTTAGGAGTAGACCAGGAAAAGCTAATGATTTGAGTCCAGCACAAGTGGATTCATTCAATTGCACCTATCTGTAGGGGAGAAAAAAATAATTTTTCCTTTACCCTTCTGAGTTCTTAGCCTGGACTTACCTCTGTCACAAAAGACCGATTAACAAGGAAAAAGCAAACAGTTTATTAACAAGTATATCTCATGTACACATGAGTGAGCAAGGTGATGAATAATTCTGAAAGAGGTGGCTTTGAATTTGGGCTTAAGTAGCATCTTCATCAAAGAACAGTAAAGTTTTAGGGAAGTGATAAGACAAAAAAGAAAGACCCCTTGGATCTCCTAGGGGCAACAAATTGTGGGAAGGCGGATAAGTGATAGACAAAGGCAGGTTGATAAAATTTGTCATGTAGAATCCTCTAGTGCTATTTCTAGGCTTATTAGGGTCTAAAGTCATTTCCAGTAATCAACTTTTATGCTTTCTGCCAGAGAAGTAAGGAGGGGAAGTGATTAAAACAAGTTATGACAAGTCATAGCAAGTTTGGTTAGGTAAATATCTAGTATTTACATTATTATTCTATAAATGTTGCCCACAGCTAAACCATATAGTGTACATTTCCTAACCTTTGTTTCCCTAGAGTTGATAAATATCTTGTTTTTGTGGTATTTTTTAGCCTTTAATTTTTAAAAATGTGTTTAACATTAGTTTATTACCAACATGTTCTCATTTCTGTGAATCTTTGAAGACATTTAGGCCCATGATAGATTCTCTTAATTCCTTGTCTTGGAGACATCTCCTCTGGTGCCTTCTGGCCTCCCAGTTTGCTCCCTAGGGCCCCTGCGCACCTGCGACCCTGAGGCCTTGCTTCAGCATCCTTCTTTGTCTTTGTCTTGTGTTGCCTCCTGTTTACTGGAACTCATATCATTTTCTAACTGAATTCCTTTCTTGTGTGATTAAGGCATATCTTCTAGGAATTTCCTCAGAGTGCATAGGTGACACATTTTTTGAGAATTTGCATATTTAAAGATTTCTTTATTCTCATAGCAGATTGACAGTTTGATTAGGCAGAGAATTCCAAGTTGGAAATCATCTCCCTCAAAATTTGGAAAGCATCACTTCATTGCCCTCAGGTTTCCAGTGTTGTGTATGAAGATGTATCTTTCTATTTTCATTTTCTTTTTTTTTTTTTTTTTATTAAATCATAGCTGTGTACATTAATGAGATCACGGGACAACATACACTGGTTTTATAGACCTTTTGACACATTTTCATCACACTGGTTATGAAGGCTAGGTTAATAGCCTTGGCATTTTCTTAGTTATCATGCTAAGACATTTATATTCTACATTTACTAAGTTTCAAATGTAGCCTTGTAAGATGCACCACAGGTATGATCCCACCAATCACCCTCCCTCCACCCTTCCTCCCTCTTCCCCTCCCGTTCCCCCTTCCCTATATTTGTAGGTTATAACTGGGTTACAGCTTTCATATAAAAGACATAAATTAGTTTCATAGTAGGGCTGAGTACATTGGATACATTTTATTCCATTCTTGAGATACTTTACTAGAATATGTTCCAGCTCCATCCATATAAACATGAAAGAGGTAAAGTCTCCATCTTTCTTTAAGGCTGCATAATATTCCATGGTGTACATATGCCACAATTTATTAATCCATTCATGGATCGATGGGCACTTGGGCTTTTTCCATGATTTAGCAATTGTGAATTGGGCTGCAATAAACATTCTGGTACAAATATCTTTGTTATAATGTGATTTTTGGTCTTCTGGTTATATACCTAGTAGAGGAATTATAGATTGAATGGCAGATCTACTTTTAGATCTCTGAGTGTTCTCCAAACATCTTTCCAAAAGGAATGTATTAATTTGCATTCCCATCAGCATTGTAGAAGTGTTCCCTTTTCTCCACATCCACGCCAACATCTCTGGTCTTGGGACTTTGTGATATGGGCTAATCTTACTGGAGTTAGATGATATCTCAAAGTAGTTTTGATTTGCATTCCTCTGATGATTAAAGATGATGAACATTTTTTAATATGTCTGTAGGCCGTGCACCTGTCTTCTTCAGAGAAGTTTCTCTTCAAGTCCCTTGCCCAGCCTACAATGCGATCACTTGTTCTTTTCTTGCTTATATGTCTGAGTTCTCAGTGGATTCTGGTTATTAAAACTTTGTTGGAGACATAATCTGCAAATATCTTCTCCCATTCTGAGGGCTGTTTGCTTGCTTTACTTACTGTGTTCTTGGCTGTACAGAAGCTTTTTAGTTTGATCAGGTCCAAGTAGTGTATTTTGAAGCTGTTTCAAGGGCCCATGGGGTCCTCCTCATAAAATACTCACCCAGACCAATTTTTTCAAGGGTTTTCCCTTCACTCTCTTCTAGTATTTTTATAGTTTCATGTCTTAAGTTTAAATCTTTAATCCAGTAAGAGTCTATCTTAGTTAATGATAAAAGGTGTGGGTCCAGTTTCAGTCTTCTACAGGTTGCCAGCCAGTTCATCAAGCACCATTTGTTAAATAGGAAATCTTTTCCCCACTGAATGTTTTTAATTGGCTTGTCAAAGATCAAATAATATTAAGTAGCTGGGTTCATCTCTTGGTTCTCTATTCTGTTCCATACATCCACCTCTCAGTTTTTTGTGCCAGTACTATGCTGTTTTGATCACTATCAATTTATAGTATAGTCTGAGGTCTGGTAGTGTGATTGCTCCTGCTTTGTTTTTATTTCTGAGTAATATCTTGGCTAGTTGAGGTTTTTTCTGATTCCATATAAAATGAAGTATTATTTTGTCAAGATTTTTAAAGTAGGACAGTGGAACTTTAATAGGGATTGCATTAAAATTGTATATTGCTTTGGATAGTATAGATATTTTAACAATGTTGATTATTCCCAGCCATGAGCATGGTATGTTTTTCTATTTGTTAACATTTTCAGCTA
>CAUYPK010056804.1:0-17272 GCA_963574355.1 Loris lydekkerianus | reverse complement strand
TCCATACTGAATCTCAGAGTCAAAGCATTCTATAATAGACATACTCTTATTTGACAATGTGAATATTACTTTCTTTGCATTATTATTATTATTGCTTAATATTTTGATGTAGCAATTGTCTAATTCCTTCTCTGAATGTATTTATGTCCATTTGTTCTTCACGAGGTTTTTATTTCTAGTCCTTATCTTAAACATTGTTATTGTTATTAAATTTCAAGTCTTTTTAATTTTGTGAGGCAAAAAAAAAAAAAAAAATGGAAACCTAATTAACACGTGTATATGTAAAAAATAAAAAATAATAAAAAAAACCTGTTTCGGGCTATTATTTAAATAATAGATATAGGCAGTGGTTATTGAGAAAAGTTTAAATTTCTTAAAGTTGCTGTATCTTTTTACTGCCCCTTATGGCCTTCGATTACTATATACTGCCCACATATGTTAGACCCTGCATTTTCTATCTTAGATTTGAATGGTTTTATAGGGTGTTATATTTGCTCCATGAGAACAATGTTTATTTTCTGTGGCCATTAATCAGTGTCACTTGTGCTAAAAAGCTATGCAAGGATTTCTACCTAATAGCCAAGGAAACTATATTTATTGGTTGGGAAATCCTTAGCTACAGCTACTAAACTACCATTAGTGAAACCCTTAACAGCTCATTACCACAGTTAGATGTGCTGCGTGCAGCCTAGCTTGAATGAGAACCACATTTAAAAAAAAGTCATTTGTTTATTCTGCCCTGCCAGACCGCAGCCTAGGAGAAGCAGCTGCAAAAGGATGGCAAGAAGAAAAATATGACAAGATGAAATAGCATCTCTTTTCCTGATATGAAGGAAAATTTATGAAGCATTTAAAATAATACGTACAATTTGCTTCATCCAGGAGTTATCAATATCTTATGAGGAAACAGCTTCTGCCATCCAGCATCAGAAAGAATTACACTTAAAATCTTAGGATAAAGAAGTAAATAAAATAAGTTTAGTCACAAAACAGCGGCATGATCATTACATAATACATAATTGGTAGAACTGAGAATTTGCTACTTAAAGTTTTGTTAAATATTTATAGATCAGCTAGTAAAATAAAATCACTATGATCCAGAACAGTGCTGCATTGAAAAGGCAGACTGAGAACAATGTTCTCTCTCCTACTCCTACTTCCTATTAAATGGGCCCCCAATGATTCCAATATAAATAAATAAATCCAAGGTGAGGCCAATATCAGCAAAGAAAAATATACAGGGTGTCCATAAAGTCCAACTGCAATTAAATTGCACACGACCTTTATGGACCCCTTGTATAGAATGGTTCTAGAAACTAAAGTAGATGGAATGAACTCTTTATTTATTTATTTATTTATTTATTTTTTGCAGTTTATGGCCAGGGCTGGGTTTGAACCTGCCACCTCAGGCATATGGGGCCGGTGCCCTACTCCTTTGAGCCACAGGTGCTGCCCCGGAATGAACTCTTAATGTGAGACCAGGGAAGCCAGATGCAAAGCACATGCTGAGGAAGGGTTTCTGAGCTAGCAGTGGTTAGAGTTGCTACAAGATGGGCAGCTGATATAAGAAACAGAAGTTACTACAAAGAGTTTCTTCAGGAGGATTAATTACACTCTATTTGAAGCCAATTATGGCCTTGCCCTTATCACTCTTTTCCAGACTTGTACACTTGTGATGGGCAGAGGGCAATGACCAATCTTATCCCAAGATAAAATAAAACTCCAAAGCAAACCACTGCAAAACTATATTCTAAGGCTGGGTGTGGTAGCTCACACCTGTAATCCTGGCACTCTGGGAGCATGAACTCAGGAGTTCTAGACCAGCCCTAACAAGAGAGAGACCAGTCTCTAAAACAGCCAGGCACTGTGGTGGGTACCAGCTCCTAGGGAGGCTGAGGCAGGAGGATCACTTGAGTTTGTTGTGAAAAATATAAAAGTCTTCTGGCAGTGTGCATATATTGTACCTAAGGCCTCTTCCCAATCAGGTAAATGTTGTATAACAGTAATCAAGATCTTACTCTGTAGTAAGACAATAAACTATGACCTGCTGCTATGTGTTAGCTCTCTTTGCACCAGTAAAGTCACACTTCAGTGTAATGAAAGCAGCTGTTTCCAGATGTCCTTCTGATGTGAAATTACAGGGTGTGGGTCAGCCCATGACAGAATGATGTCCCAAACTCAAGAACAGAGGCTATTCAACCAATGCATTTTATCTTTCTAATTGTTTTCATAAAACAAATTCTCTGAGTTGTATGTGGGAACTACCATTTGATTTCCTAATTTTTTTTAAAGAGCAGTTTCTATGTTCCAGAGTGCAGCAATGTCATCATAGCTCAAAGGAACCTCAAACTCCTGGGCTCAACTGACGCCCCCTGACTCAGTCTCCCAAGTAGCTGGGACTCAAATGTATGTCACCATATGTGGATAATTTATCTATTTTTGTACAGACCGTGTCTTATTCTTGCTCAGGTTAGTCTCCAATGCATGACCTCAAACAATCTTCCTGCTTTGGTCTCTCAAAGTACTAGAATTACATGTGTGAGCCACAACCCCCAGCCATATGAAAACTTTTTAAATTAACAAAAAAAAAAAAAAAAATGAAATGCAACCATAGATTGTGAAGGATTTTGAATATCACCACAAAGGAAGTTGGGTTTATCAACGTGCTGGTCCTAGTAACTCAGTCAGTGCATGTATTTGAGAAGGGCAGTAACATAGCTAAAACAATAATTTAAGGAATGATGAACAGATGGTTTGCAGAGTGTCTTTTCAGGAAAAGGGAGACAGGTTAAGCCATAACAGGAATCCAGTGAGAGGCCAATGACAGCAAGAATGAATAGGAGAGGGAAAAGATTGAGATATGAGATGCTCTGAAGGTAAGTCATTGGGCATTGGGAGTAGCAGGGTAGGAAAAAAGCAAGAAATCATATAGATATTGTCAATATTTCTACATCAATTAGTTAAGAGAAAGGTAATCCCATAATGAGAAACAGAGAGAAAAGCAGAAAGAAGGCAAACAGAAGTAAGCCATTAGAGAAGTTTACAACGAATATATCAACAAATTTATCCTTGTTTAAGATATATTTGAAGACACATTAAGATTAGGTCTTAAAAAAGGCCTCCTGTTGCAACTAATGGTCTTAGGTAAAGTATGGAAACTTTCTGGCTTATTTATTTGACAAACAATACTTGTTTATATTTATGGGTTACAATGTGACATTTTGATCTATGCATACATTTTAGAAAGATTAAATCAAGCTAATTAATATATACATCACCCGATAAGTTACAATGTTTTTGTGTAGAGAGAATATTAAAATTCTATCCTTTTAACAATTTTGAAGTATACACTATCATCATAGCTAGTCACATGCAGTATCATAGATCACTAGTCCTTATTCCTCCAGCCTAACTAAAGCTTTGATACCTTTGGATCAACAACTTCACTTACCCTAGTTCTTTTCTGCCCCCAATTTCAGCTTGTTTTAAACTCATGAGAGGGACTAGAAGATAATTTACCTAGGCAATGCATCAGGAGGAATGTGTACATTGTACAATGTGTACAATTGGACAAGGTCAGAGTTTAGTACAAACAGACAATGAGGACTGGGGAGGAAAGTAAAGTGGCTAGCCTGCGGATGAGGTGGGAAAGAATCAAATGTTTTCCTGAATGCCTACTTCCCGCCATGAACCTCATCTGATGGCTTAATTGAGTCCTCACACCTGCAAGCTAAGTATCATTATGCCCATTTGACCAATGAAGAAAGGAGACTCTGAGAAGTTAAGCAACTCAGCTAATATTTCCCAGTTCAGCATCTGTGGACTAGGCTTAAGAACCCAGGACCATCTGAGTCTGAGCAGCTGTATGTTTTAGTAAACATAGAAGACACCACAGAGGCTGCTTGAAGGCTGAGTGCTTGTCATCCAATTCTAAAATCAAAGGACACAGAAGCTTGGATCAAAGAATTTTAAAATACATTACATAGATTGTTCAAGGAGTACAATGCAACTCAGCTGAAATGATTCACAAACTTCAACTTGCAGACTTTAAAAACTCAAGGTACCACTGACATCAGATTTTTTTTTTCATGTTAAAATCCAATTCTAGTGCTCATCTTTAATTGCCATCATTCTGTGAAAACCTTTAATGACTAAATCCACATCTTATTTCTATCAAATTGCTTAAATCTCAGCAAACAGATACTTAAATTTTTGGTTCATCAGTGAACAGTGACTAGTAGGCATTTTATTGTCTTTTTATTTTTAATCCAGGCATAATTGGTAATGAATAAAGACATTAGAATCAATGAACCATAATGTTCAGAAGATTAATGATTCTCGATGTTTTTTCTTCTCAGTTTGTTTCTAGATTAGAGAATAAATCCAAGGAACTAAATGAAGATGAAGACGGGGGGGGGGGGGGGATTCTTTCTGGTATCTGTGTCAATTTTTTAACAAATCAAAACAATTAGCATGAACATAACTTAACCACAAACACAGAGCAGCAGTATATTATAGAGATTTGTAGTTTAGCTTTATATACCCAAAGAACTGAGTGTAAAAGACTGGAGTATTATTTTCCCTTTTCCACAACTCAGTCTAGAATGTTCTCAGGACGGGCTACGTAGTCCAGTATACAGGGGTTAGGAGCCAAAATGACAAGGTTTCTCATTCAATTCTGCCACTACTTGGCCAGATGTCCTTGACCAAGTTGTACACGCTCTCTGAGCCTCAGTTCCCCCTATGTAGATGACAATAAAAGTCTCTATTGTGCCATTGTGAAAATTTAATGAGATAATCTATATAACATAGGTAGTGAGAGGACTGCATGTCTTATACAAGTGCTTGATAAGTGTTTGTTACAACTACTATTAGTAAAATTAATAACAGCATTGCTTAGTTATTCAGGTAGGTGAACTGTATGAATATAATTATAATAGTAGAAAAACTTTGGCAGGCAGAGATATAAAAGACAAAATGTATTTGTGGAGCTACAAATATATTTGTAGAGGTAAAAGTTTATATTAAGAAGAAATCAGTCACAATATCTTCTCTATATTAATAAAGAGCAAATTTTGAATCTTTACCTTTCATGCACTATTTTGACTTACTGAGTTAACTCCCTTCTTTTGCAAACTTGCGAGCCTACTTTTGGAAGAACACCACCCATTACCAAATAAGATATCTGTAAAATGCTAAAAAGAAATCTCCTTTTTGCCTCTCCCAAACTAAGTAAATAAGCATTCTGACTCCTGTGACACTGGAAGTTGTTTCAGTTCTTAAGCCATAAAATCCTCTCATCTCTGACTAATTCCCTATCCCTGCCAATTGGGTTTTCAGTAAACCTGCCAACTGATTTCTAGAGACTATTTCTAGGCTAGCCTTCTAACTTTATTCTTAAAAAAAAAAAAAAAAAAAAAAAAACTTGACTGATTAATCCCAGCACTTTGAGAGTTCCATTACCTGGCACTGAATTAAAGGAAAGGAACCATGAAACTTTGGAGGTAAATTCCTGACATATAGCCAGATCAAATGAACCGTGGGTAAAAAAACTGGAAAAAGGCTCGGTTCTATCACACTACAGAGAGGTGTTCAATAATTAAAGTTTTCTTGGCTGTTACTTCACTCCCCCCCAAATATGTATTAGAGTTTGATTTATATTTGAAAATGTATGCCTTTGAGCTTCAGTGATATTTTATACAAATATACATATTGATATGCATATATATAAAATATCAACATACATTGGTATGTATATAACTTTTGAAATTGATTTAACCAAATTACATATTTAGTTACTTCAGTAATATCTAAGTCTGGAACATCTTTTCAACAAATATCTTTTTCTAGATTTCTCAAAGGTCCTTACTTAATGCTTCATTTGCATATTGGCTAATTTTTGTTTCACTAACATATGCTATCTCAATATTGGCTATGTGATTAAATTAACTTCAAAAGGTACACACCAAATTATCAACTACAGAGAAATATATTGCTTTCAACTCCATAAATAAGCACACATTAGAGACATAAATATATATAGTTCTTTAAATTTAACATTAAAAAAAGGATTTACCTGGAACCTCTAAAGTACCACCTTCTGTAGCATAATAATGGGGAACTGGTGCATCAGAGGTCAGACATTTAAGTTAGTGAATTCATTGTAGGAAAATGCTACATATTGCTAAATATCACTACAGTCACCAGAAGGCCATGGAGAGTACTCTAAAGGTCATCCTGGTGATATTCAGCAATGAGGTAAGTAGCACTTTTTCTAGGATGAGTTTCAGTACTTAAATGTCTGACCTCGTAAATCATGCATATCTACATTCACTTTTCTTGGACAGCAACAAAGTTATAGAAACAACTAGTAAAATAAGAGTACATGTTGTCAAGGACTGCAAAGAAGAAATTACCACATGATATGCCCTGTACTGAGTAGTGGGAGGTTATGAAGAATAGATACAAGATGCCTTGGAGGATCAAGGAAGGCTCCTGGGAGGAGGTGGTAACTATGTAGAATATAAATCTACATTTATGTTACTTTGGAATTTGGGGAGAATGTTTCTAACAGTGAGAATAGCAAATACATAAGCATGTGAAAGTAATTGTAGGAAAAGACTATATGTATCCCTGAAAATCTCCTTTATAAGACAGTAAAAACACCTTACAGATTTGAATGGTAACATGTATAAAAATAACTCTTACATTAAGCATGAAATAAAGTTGTGTCAGCTACTGAACCAAATTTTATTTTATTTATTTTAACTTTTCCATATATTAAAAGTAACCAAGAAAATTACCCATTGCAACTGCAAAGAAGTGCTTCTATAAAACAATGACCTGCTTCTGAAAGAAGAAAACATTAAAAAAAAAAAAAAAAAATCCAACTTATCTTAAACCTGTGCAAAGATATTAACTGACTCAAGTTCTGAAAAGAATGTTCAGAGATGATGACCTAACCAATGGTCAAAAAACTATTATCGGCCAGCACAGGGGCTCATATCTGTAATCCTAGCACACTAGGCTAAGGTGGGCAGATTGCCCTGAGCTCAGAGGTTTGAGGCCAGCCTGAGACAGATTCCTCCCCACCCCCTTTCCTATCTCAAAAAAAAAAAAAAAAAAAAGCGGGGTGTTGTAGGGGGAGCCTGTGGTCCCTGCTACTTGGGAGGCTAAGGCAAGAGAATCGCTTAAGCCCAAGAGTCAGAAGTTGCCGTGAGCTATGATGCTATTGCACTCTACAGAGGGCAATATAGTGAGACTCTGTCTCAATAAAAAAATAAAGAAAGAAAAGAAAAAAATTAAAAGACTATTACCTCAACATACTGTGGTTAAAAAAGCATCTGGAAGTATTTAAGAAATTGTAAATCCCACAGTCTTTTTAATTATTCCTTATTCTAGGAACACTAACTTGAACATTTTCAAAATAAATATATCTCAATATGCACAAAAATATATTTTATATATAAAAATGAAATTACATACTAAAATTTAGAAATATAATTTAATATATAAAAATTCACTGCCTAATTAAGAAGAAACATGAAATGTTTCTTCTCTCTGTAATGCCTAATTTTAATAATTCTCCTAAGTTAACAAATCTCTAACTTAGTTTTACCTCAGAGTTCTTAAAGATGAAAATCATGTTCAAGTGTATGATTATTTTCCTAGTAATAGTCTCAGCTGACAACACTGAAAACATTCAAAGTAATGTGATACCTATTATAAATATATCTAGGGAAAGCAACACGAAACCAAAAAATTATTAGAGAGATTTGTTACCATTGTACATTATTTTGAAAACGTTGACTCGATACTGATGAAGGGCATCAAGTTTAAGATTAAAAAGGATCCTAAAACCCAAAATCACACTCACGTGTCAGAGCACTGACTGGCCAGCTAGTTGATGGCTTATAGTTCAGAAGTGTTAATATATTGGTTTTCATATCATGATCCGTGCACCCAAATTCTCTGCATTGACTCCACAGACAATACATTCCATTGCCAATGTATTTATTAAAAATAATATCGTATCTCACCCATTCTAAGATCTGTCCTGTCACATTTTACCTTTCCTGGGATTAGGATATGTACTAAAATTAATAAGAGAGCACCGTGTTAGAGTTCAATTAATAGAAGTTTTTACTTCCTAAAATAAAATGCAACTTAAAACGAATGACTTCAGATTTGCTGAAAATGGGTATGCTATTACAGCTGCTAATAATAAAAATGCCAATCCTATTAAGTAGCAATTAATAGTTATTGATTGCTCTCCATGTTCCAGACCCTGTTTGAGTATGTGTGCTAAATTATTTAATCTTCAAAACCATCAATAAACAGAGAATATAACAGAAGTGTGGGGAATGAACAATAAATTTACTTGATTGGTTATGCTGGAATTCATCTGTTTTTCTCTTTTCGGAAGAAAAAAATCTTTTAAAATTGAATCCAGGGTGGTGCCTGTGGCTCAAAGGAGGAGGGTGCCGGCCCCATATGCTGGAGGTGGCAGGTTCAAACCCAGCACCCGCCAAAAATCGCAAGATGAAGCCAAAAGATATTAGTGATTTACATTATTCTGTGTTAAAATTATCAAAAATGTCAAAAGAATGTTAATCTATGTGTTCCTTAATTTTTACACTATTGATTATTATAATATCATAAAATGATTATATACTGTCAGTTTTTTTTGTCAGTTTTTGTTATATAAATCGCTTTAACATCTGAGTATAATCACCTTTCAACATAAAAATGCAAATATTTTCTTTTTCTTTTTTATCAATACAGGGAATGGTATGCTACTTTTAAAGATATTTACCACTAGTCAATTTCCTATTCCTTCTTTCTAGAAATATCTTCCCACTTGCTATTTTACTTTATTGCACATAAAGTGAAGCCTTGTTAAAAATTATTCATATGCATAATTTATACTTCTAATCCTTAAACACTACCTAATTCTAAACAAATATATTTTTAAACTTATATCTGTGATATCTTGGAGTCACTCAAAGAAAGATATCAAACAGTAACACAAATAATTAACAAAAACATACCCTTGATCAAATTTACAGCTATTTTACATTAAATTTCAAGTTAAAAACATTTAAATGTCAATACAAAAACAAATTCAAAGACCTTTTTTGATCAAGAAAATTGATGTAATTCTTAGTACAAAATAAGTCACAATATGGTTGTAACACTGTCAGCAAAGAACATCACATGTACTGGATAGTCAGGAAATATTTCATCAATGAAATCAAATGGACAGAGGGGTGAGTGGGTAACAAGCATAAGTGTATTCATCTCTCTTACTTTTCAAAACTTCTCAGGTTAATACCTTTTAGTTCAAAAGTTATGTGGGGTTAGTTATTGAAGTGTGTTTTTGCCATCATGAAGATAACAGCACTAACTTTAATTGTATCCTTTTACCTTTTTAATTAGCATTATTTTCTTCTGTCTAACAAGTTTTTAAACTGTGAAATATTTAAAAGTTATGCTGAAATGAGCACCTTGAATTTAAGAAAATTTGATTTAATTTTGGATCTCCCTACCACACATTCAAGATTTATTTATTCATCAAGGCAATCCCTTATTGGCCAAATGTGTTCTGATTACCAATATGTTGGCATTGAGGTCATGAAAATGACTAAAATGTGTTTCTCCCCCTTAAGGATCTTCAGTAGGTGTTTAATGCATATCTGTTGAATACATACAATCATTTAGAAAGCACAGAACATTCAGTCATTTTATTTAACAACATACAGAAGTGAAAAGGCAATGGCTATATTCATTTTAACAATTTATAATACTGTATTAATGAAACCACATATGTTAAAATTGCAGACAGCCTCACAAATCATGCTGGGTATATTGGATTAGTTTCATAGGAGCACGTTTAGTGTCATGTACAATATTAAAATGTTCGTAGGGGGTAAACAAGACTTCAAAGTTGTCAAGAATGTGAACAGCATCTTTACCCAACATAAAATTAGGAAACTGACAACATTCAGAGTACTAAATCTGTTCCTAAAATAAGTCTATTCTTTCATAGCTACATAAATCAGCACCTGCTACCATTTACCAAGAAAACAAGATACATGCTTGACGTTACACTTGTCTTAGCTCTTAGAGAAAACTCGTGAGATTAAGTTGATATTGACCACAGCTCTTTTTAGAGATTTGGAGAAAAGCATTTATGCAACAGAACATTTAAAATTAAAAAAAAAAACATTTTTCCGAATATAGAGTTTAATTATATGTGTATAAAAATAAAAAGAATTAAAACTTCCTTACTATAGCTTCTGTAGCATGTTTAATTGATTTGCCTGCTTCCCCCCCCCCCCAAAAAAAAAAGATATTTCCATCCAGAAACTATGAAGTGACTTTGTTGGGAAAGAGGATCGTTGCAGATGTGATTAAGTTAAAGATGTTAGTTTGAGATCATTCTGCATATTTCAGGCAGGTCTTATATTGAAAAACAAGGGTGCTTATAAGAAAAAAGCAGAGGAGGTCTAAAAGATACGGGAATGCCAGGTGAAGACAGAAAGAGATTGGCGTTAGGAAACAGGTGAGCTAAGAAACACCAAGGCTTCCTAGGACTGGACATGGCAAGTGAGAAGAAGCATTCTTCGCCGGAGGTGTTAGAAGGAGCCGTGCCTTGATTGTGGCCTCTGACCCCCAGAACTGTGAGAGACTAAATTTCCGTAGTGAGGGATTACATTTCTGTCATTTGAAGCCACCTAGTCCGTGGCACATAGCTACAGCAGTTTCAAGAGGCACATGGTAGGGCTAAACGTGATACCGAGTGTGGGGAACAGCATTTTCCCTGCATCTTTGTAAAACCATCTTGGATTTAATGCCCATGGACGTAAGAATTTGTAACTTCAGCATTACTAGGGAAAAGTCTCTGTTGACCCAGACTCGGCATTGTCACTGTGGATACTAGCCAAGATAGCAACTGTGGGATACCAGAGAGCAGCCAACATTAACACCAGAAGACCAAAGTGGGGGGTTACAGAATTTAACACACGGCCCACATGACATTCTCCAGCTCTTCACAAAGGAAGCAGGTAAGATTTTTCAGGGGAGCTGCACATCCTAACTAAATAGATCAGGGGAAGGGCCCAGATTACATCATGGTCAATATCACGATATTAGGATCCTTAGCAACCTAGCAAAAATGTGCATGTTGCTGGCACTTAATAAATTTTTGTTGCATAAGCAAACATTTCTCATTCATAGAACATAAAATGTCAAGAGATAATTCCCAGTGCAAAATGAATAAATTATTTTTAAAGGAAATTTTCATTTTATGATATAAATGCTATTAATTTAACAAATATTTTATGAGGACCTTCCATAGGTCATATGTGGGGGATGGATAAGAAATTATGGAATACAGAGAGTAAGCAAATACGTTCTTTTGCCAGAAGGTTCTCTATCTAATTTGTGGGGCAGACATGAAAGCAAGTAATGTTATCAAATGTTAAGAGATACATATTAAGTGCCTTGGAAATACGGGAGACTGTAACTCTGTTGAGAAAGACGTATCAGAGGTGATATGTGAACTGCTTTCTGAAAATTAAGTGTGTAGTTTTCCGTGAGAAGTGCATTACAGAGTTTGCCATATACTAGAAATATGACAAAGTATGAGATATTCAGTACAATTTCAGTATCCTAAGGTTTTGGGCTTGTGATACAGCATACCGAAATGTGAGAAACTGACTATGTTATCTTTAGATTTCTGCTGTCCCATGTTATCTTAGCAGAAGTATGGGGGTTGCAGGCTGGGTTAAAGGCAGTGGAAATTTAAAAGACTATTATGTAAAGGCAAAAATACTACAGGCCTGAAGTAAAGTTATATATTGCTTATTAATACGTGAATTTTTTTCCCCATTTCAAAATTTGCATGTAACCAATAATTCTATCTGAAAGGACCTATACACTTTTCTCATCTAATTTCTTCCATAATAAATCACAAATGAAAAAATGCCGATTGCATTTAGTTAAATATGTGTGTGGGAACTAACTCAATATATGAGTTTGAACTTCCTAAAAAAGGTAAATAGAAAAATCAATAAAAGTTTATCTTTCCATGTTTCCATCTCTCAAAGGTAGTATAAGCTTCACTGAAAACCCAATTAAGCAGTTGTATCCAACAAAAGAACAGGGACTTAGGAGAGGTGATACAAATGTAAGTGGGATACCATGGTCAACAGCCTAAACTCCAAAAATCAAGATAAAGCACCTGCTTCTCACAGTTGTAATGAGGACGCCTGAAGATAAAAATCACTGAGGTTCCGGCCTCTCTCCAAAGAAATAAACTGGTTTCTAAGTTGCTTCGGCCAATTGAAAGGGACAATTGTTGGGAAGGAAATGAGTATTTTAAAACTGGATGAGTTAGGGAGACTTCATGGAGGAGGCATTATTTCATTTAGGTTCAATAGGCTAATTATCTCCAACTTGTAAACAGAAATCCAAAGCGACAAGGAAAGTTATTAACCTTGGACTATCATGATATAATCTTTAGCAAGGATGCCCACTGCAAGCAGACTGCTGAATTCCTTACTGAAAATTCACCAGGAAAAGAAAACAGGTCTAATTCCAATTCTTAGTTAGGGATGGGCTTAGAAAGAAGATATTGTGGTTCTAATTCTAAAGAAATTTTTCCTACCAGATCAAGAAAAATATAGGCATATATTACTTTTTAAAAATGTGTATGTATATGTGACACTTTTTTAAAAAGTGAAGTGATTTTTCATTCATGAAAGATGATGAATAAAGGATGAGAGGAGGCAACAAAAGTTTTCAAACACAGATGCATCCAATGATAGCAAAAAGCATCTCAAAAATTAGGAAAACTTGCTTTTCCAAAAACATTATAATTTGAAGTTCTCACACATGGAAAATGTCTTCTGTGAAACAAGGTTCTTATCATCTCCCATTAGTAAGCTATGCTGGGGAAATATTTAAAACCACCCAAATGGTTTAAAACCATCAAAATGTTTAAAACCAGCAAAATACTAAATATGTACCCAGCCATTCCTGCTACCCTGATCTTAAAAAGTATGAGTTTTCATATAACACATCTTTAAACTATTACCGTGGTACCCAACAGTGCTGCTCAAGTTTTGAGTACAGTTTCTCTACCGTCAACCACTTGTAATGAGCTTTTAAAAAGCTATTCATGTAAATATCCATCTTCAAATAGAAATGGGCTATGTAAAAATTACTTAAAATGAAACTGGATAATTAAATTAGTAGTACACAAGCCTCAATATGTAGATCTGCATGTAGATACTAAATATAATACTAGGGATACTTTATGCTGCTATAGAGGTATCAGAAACAAACGTTTAGGTACATGTTACTTTCAGTGCATGATTTGATTGGTAAAACTGAGCACTGCAGCACTGTGTGTGAAAGGCACTCATCACTTCTAATTAGAAATTTTCCTCTATCACTTACACCTCTTCTTCTATAGCAAAGAATCTAAAGAATGTTAGCCTTACAGTATACACAGTTGAGAACAATTCAAAAGTGAGAGAAACTAATGGAGGAAAGACAACAGTCTTAAACATCTTTTTAAAAAGTTATTTCTCTGAGTAAAATTAAGCCATAGTTATTGTAAAAATCACAAAGCAGACATATACGAAGAAGATTTTATTTTCCTAATGATAATTATTGGAAATCAGTACTTTTTTTTCAAACTCAAGCACAAATTGTACTAATATTTTTTTCTTTCAGAGTATCTGTGCACATGGTACTTCTTTACTGAACATTTCCCTCACTTCTTCATGAGAGGAAATTACTCTTATTCAATTATCTTTCTGGAGTATATTCAAAACCTCCTTTTCAAAGTATCTCAGGAATGGAGGAAAAAGTATCCAATGTACTCAGCCCTACTATGAAGCTAAATTATAGCTTTCACATGAAGGCTATAACCCAACTATAGCACAAGACTATGGGGAAAGGGCCAAGCAAGGGGAAGGGAGGGGGGAGGTTTTGGTGGAGGGAGTGTAATGGGTGGGGCCACATCTATGGTGGATCTTAGAATGGGTACAGGCGATTGCACTAATGTACACAGCTATGATTTAACAATAAAAACAAAATAAAAATAAAAATATAGTCGCAACCCACAGGTTGAGAACCGTTGGCTTAGAAGAACAGGTGGTATGTATAAGAGTGTAATTTTTAATGTTATCATGTTGCAAGAGATAAACACATGTGTTTCTGCTCTAAGGATATACTTACAAAGCCAGCTACATACTTGATAGGAACCAGAAGTGTTCATTTTTCTCAGGACACAAATTAGCTTTGCCAATGTTTACTCTTTTGACTCTTATTTCCTACATTTTTGTGGTTGATCAGATCTCTTTAACTTCAGTATGTTAAGGTGGCAGGACATTTTGTTTTTTTTTAAGGTGACTTTGTGTATCTCCGTATTGATTTTTGGTTTAACCAGTGATTTTCAACCGGTGTGCTGTGAAAGGATCTTAGGTGCTCCATGAAATTTTTTAAAAATCATTAATTAAAGAAGTTCAAAGCACACACAAAAAAAATAAATAAATAAAAGATACAAGAGAAAATAGGAGAAGCAGTTATAGTGTAGTTACTAAAATTGGAGGTTCAAATCAAGGTGCATTTAAATTTCACTTCTACAACTTACTAACACCAGAGAGCTATGCCTCTCCTTCTTTACGCAAAATACAACTGGGATATTGTTCTGGATATGTCTTCTGTGGGTTCCAAGGTACCCTGGAAATCAAGAGACTTCTTGGGAGAGATCAGTGAGGTGTCACACAGGAGCACATTTTGACTTAGGTTCTCAAGGTTCTCTGTAACCACTAACATCGCATTTTTCCTGCATTTAGAGCAAAAAGTACCTCCAGAAATGTCTACAATGAGTGGGGCTCTCAGCATTTCACTTTTGAATATGCCAGAGTGTCCAATGTTTATCCACTAGGGGGTAAAGGAACCTGTAACTGAGGCAGAGCCTGTAGGTGAAAAGGAAATCAGCAGAGATGACCCGAGTCATTTAACTGCGTTAAGAAAAGGATCAATGGAAAATTCACCCAATGATGTCTGGGCATTCCAACCACGCTGCCCTAAAATAACTGTGGAGCCTCAGCAGTGAAGGTGGTAAAAATTTGCTCCTTGTCTTTATACTGCACGTGTGACTTCTGGTCATCTGTTCACACTTTACAGTGTAGGTGAAAGGGTGAAGGCTTCCATTTGTGAAGCTGGATTTGTGGTGTCCCTGGTGTACCCAAGTGGAGCTCTCCAGACAGCAGTTGGCTAGACACACGTTGTTGACTCAGGTGGATTCAATTTGGGAGGTTAAGAGACAATCCAGGGCAGAACTCACAACCATGCGTAAGATACAGGTAAGAGGGAACCAGTGAAGGAAATTAGACAGGGGGAAGAAGATCTAGATGGGTGAAAAGAGAAGAAACAAGGAGGGTACTCCACGTCTTTCAAACCGAGAGGAGAGGAGGCAAGATGGCAGAGTCCTGCATGTTCGCGCCTGCGCTCACTGGCTCACCACTTTGCATCCCATTCATTGCAAATCAAAGCTGCGAAAACAAGTCAAAAAAAAGCAAAATAAAAGTTGGATGAAAGTCATGTTAATGTGGGCAGCAGGAAATTGGAAACATGCTCAGGATGGCAACCCAATTCCATAACCTCTGGTTACTTCTGCTAAACTGGTAATCACAGTTCTCACAATTCTTAAGCGGATTAACAAGCAAAATTTACACCCTGCAATTTTTAAAAAGTTTTTTTTTTTTTTTTTTTTTAAAGCTATCTGCTATTTTAAAGGGAAGAAAATAAAAGAAAGAAACATCCTTTGGCTTTACCATATGTAGCAATTTGTTTCTAGGTTTTGTTTTGTTTTGTTTTTTCAGAGAAGAAGCCTGGGAAATTGGATTTTGAATGTTGAGGACACAGTTCAAAAGTTTCCAAACCTGGCACGGCCACTTTGCTGGGGAAGAATAATGGGGTCGCATGGCTGCGACTGCTTGAGAAGTCTCACTCTATTGAATTGAATCAACTTTAGACAACTGGATTTTAACTGTGACTTGCTGCAAACCACGTGGCTGGGTGAACTTTTCAGCCTCTCGCTCCTGACACATTTCCATAGAAGCCCTTTAGCTGAAGGGCTCAGACCTCAACTGCCTTCTTCCCGATGAGAATATATTTTAATGATGGTGCAGGCCCATGGGTTTGCATTTCAGACCTGCCTCTGCTCTGGGGCCACCTATACTGATATTCATTTTAA
This sequence comes from Loris lydekkerianus, assembly GCA_963574355.1. Lineage (NCBI taxonomy): Eukaryota > Metazoa > Chordata > Mammalia > Primates > Lorisidae > Loris > Loris lydekkerianus. The sequence continues at coordinate 996 of CAUYPK010056804.1, read as the reverse complement.
AGTTGAAATGATAGGAAAAAAAAAAAAAAAAAAAAGCAGCAGCCCCAAATAACCAGCCTGCATGTGCATTCTATTGGAATTGGGTGTAATCAATTCTAGGAATTCAGGAGTGGGGAAGGGCTTTAGGCCATCCACTTAGGGGGTCTGGAGACTCTCATAAAGGGGGGAATTCGTTCTGAGGAAGTGAAACCAGAGAGTCCTTAAGCCATATTCAGAGGATATCGGTTTTTCTTTACTGTTATTCTTCTTCATTTGTTTATTCTGAATTTTAACAACAAGGCCCAAAAAGAATTTATTTGGATTTTCCCTGCTCATACAGTTTCAGGAACCACCTGCAGGAAAATTGATACATGTGCTCTTTAGGGGTGAAAACAAAACAAACCAAAAATCGTAGAGATGGTATTGGGTATGGCCCCTTTGAGTTTATTTTTTTAGGAATTAGCTAACCGTGAGTAGGGATAAACTCCTGTTGAACAATAGGAAGAACACACTGAATTTGGGGTTAGAAAATGTTCTTACTCAGGAACTTTGCAGGTGAAGTTTTTCTGTCTCTTTCCCTCTTTCTTATTCATATAGGATGAGTTGGAAGAGAACTCATGCCACTTTTTCAAAAATTTTATTTGACTCTCTGGTCTAATTTCTTGTTAATTCTTTTATTTTATAGTGTTTAATTGGCAAATAAAATATACATTCAAAATGTACATGATTTGATGTTCATATTCATTGCGTACTGATTACCACACTCAAATTAATTAACACAGCCATAGTTAATGTGTGTGTGTGTATGTGCAGGGATAAGGACACTTAATTTTTTTTTTTTTTTATTAAATCATAGCTGTGAACATTAGTATGATCGTGGGGCACCATACACTTGGTTCATAGACCATTTGACACATTTTCATCACACTAGTTAACATAGCCTTCCTGGCATTTTCTTAGTTATTTTGCTAAGATATTTACATTCCACATTTACTAAGTTTTACATATACCCTTGTA